>CM035435.1:44128712-44211212 GCA_020310875.1 Ceratopteris richardii
TCACATACACAAAATTTAGAGGTTTTTCGGGGGATGATCCCGATGCGCATGTACACACCTTTGAGATTAATTATGCAGTTCTGAATTATCCCGTAGATCCTACGTATAAAGCTATTGTGTTCCAGTCAACCCTAGTTAATGAAGCTACACGATGGCTAATTGAATATGATTTGAACCACTTTCGACAGTATGATGATGTGAAGGATGCCTTTCTACAATGGTTTCGGTTAAAGAAGAACCTCATCGAAATTTCTGAGTACTTACAGAACAATAGGCAGAAACCACACCAAACTATACAGGATTATGCCACGCTATTTCAGACTCATTTATGGCAGTTGCCACCAGCACATGCTAATTTACGAGATGATGTTATCACACAGTGGTTCATCAATGGATTAAAGGCCCAATTGAAGCAGATTATGATCATACAGTGCATGGGTGGAATGACTTTGAACGCCGTAATTGCTATGGCATTACAATTAGAAAACAAAGTGGGTGGATTTACTGAAGACCTAGAGTGGCTGAAAGCGTCCAGGCAATCTAATGAGGATCCTTTGAAACAGATATACTATACCAAATGCAAAAATCCAGGGCACAACAGCTCAACATGCATGCTAAATCAATTGTATTGTGCCATTTGCCACACAATAGACAACACTATGGAGACTTGCCCGTGGAATGCCAAGGTACATAATAGAGTAGCTATTAATGCCATTATTCAGGAACAAGGGCAATCGGCTAGCCATTATGTCCCACCACAGATGAGGAATACCCAGTACCAGAGATACAGGAATTATCGAGCAGGACGGTCAAATAATTTTGGACAAGCCCGTTGGAATGCAGGTCCATCAGGAGAAGGTACATCTCCCCCACCCCCTAAATGTCATTTTTGTGGTGAAATTAGGCATATCCAGAGGTTCTGCAAAGATGCAACGGAGTATGACAAAAAGAAAAAAGAACGACAACACCCGATGGCAAATATGGTGTATATCTCACCAGTACACACGCAAGCAGCAGTGGTCGGAACACGTTCTCGAAAGCAATTATAGCCAACTACAGAGATTTTTGAACCCGGCATTCGTGAACAATAGAAGGTGTTTATAAGAGCAAGCAAGTGGGCGATGCAAGAGAAAACCATATTCCCTGACCCAATTTTGGTGATGTAGCAAAGCATACCACCGGAAGTACCAGAAAGGCAAAATCTAACTCACACAGTACCGAAGTCCACACCGGAGACCATACCGGAAATAGCCAAAACGGATTTAGTGTGGGATGTGCTCTCCAAGGCATCCATTACCTTGCCCTTGAGCCAATTATTGGCTTGAGTGCATCAATAGTTCCAGCAGCAGGTCAGTCCAGGACCCTCGAGTGCTCCCGCAACAGCTACAATCCAATCAGAATTGGACCCAACGGTGGACCATACGGTACCACTGATTATGGTATGGTACAAAAAACATAACATCACACAAGTCTTAATTGATGGAGGATCTGATGTCAACATTACAACAACAACACTTTGCAAATGGCTAGGATGGACGCAAATTGAACCTGTTCAATTCTTTGTATGCATGGTTGATCAATCTCGAGTCCATCCGATGGGCATGGTGCGAGATATTCCAATCACTTTATAAGGTTTTGTTTTCAAAATGACCTTTGTTGTGCTGGATTTACCAGAATCGAGCCTAGATTACAATCTACTCTTTGGATGTCCTTGGCTAAAACAAGCTAAGGTAAAGCAAGATTGGTCTGCACATGAATTAGTCTTTAAAAATAATCACCGGAAATATGTTGTCCCATTGGATGACATGAAACTCTGTGACTTAAATGCATGACCATATTTAGCGGAGCCTATACACATGTTGGATGGTCTCTCCGATGATGAGGATGAAGTTTTTCTTACCGCCAACAAGGATCTGATGGCACTTGGCACTGTAGACTTACAAACAGTGGCTGGTAACTGGAGTCCAGTAGCCTATATGGTGATAGCACTAACTGGAGAGCATGAGTCAAGCACAAAGCAGACCTTGAATGATACGATGCTCCAATAATTACTTTAGTCAAGAGACGACTTGGAGATGCCCCGATAGTTCTATGTACTGAAAGATCAGCTCATCACTTGCAATTTAGGTGACCAAACCAACCCACAACGAGTAAAAATAAAAGTAGGACTATCTGAGACCTTCCAGGAGCACCTATTGTAGCTGCTACGAGAGTTCGCTGATGTGTTTGCATGGCACTACAGGGATATGAAGGCGTTGGACCCGCGGATTTATCAACACAGAGTGGTGCTAAAATCGGATGCGAGACCCATCAAACAACCTAGTTATAGGATGAATCCTAACTATGCAGCACAGGTTAAAGCTGAACTTGACTATTGAGCATGCAGAATGGATCTCTCCCATTGTTATAGTTTCGAAGAAAAACAAGGAGCTGTAGATATGCGTGGACTATCGAAAGCTCACTACCGCAACCATACCTGATCCATTTCCATTGCCATTCCTAGATACCATGTTAGACGATGTGGCCGGTCGGGAGATGTATTCCTTTCTAGATGGATACAGTGGTTACAATCAAGTCAGAATGGCAGAGCAGGATATACCCAAGGCTGCATTTATTACAAACTGGGGTGTCTATGCATGTACCGTAATGTGGTTTGGACTACGCAATGCTCTCAGTACATTCCAACGCTGCATGCAGGAAATTTTTTCCCCTTATCTCACCACATTTACGAGAGTGTATCTGGATGATGTCTCATTATCTGGTGATATGTTAGTACACCTGTACCATTTATGGTGTTGCTTTTCAAAGTGTCAGGAATATCAACTGTGCTTGAACCTGAACAAATTGGTATTCTCTGTATCTTGTGGCAAGTTGCTTGGCCACGTTATTTCAAAACAAGGCATTCAGGTGGATCCAGACAAAGCGTACTGGAGGCTCCTGCTCCTAAGACACCTAAGGACGTGGCGCGGCTTTTGGGCCAAATCTACTGGCATGGGCAGCATCTGCGTTGGCTTGCTCATCTGGCAATACCACTTAATCGATTGATTACAAGTAGCCCCCATCAGTTCGAATGGACCACAAAGTGTCAACTTTCTTTTGACAGACTGAAATCATTATTAACTCAAGCCCCCATTTTACAAGCATTGAATTGGGAATTGCCATTTCATGTCTTTGTGGATGCATCTAACAGTGCCATTGGAAGCATGTTGATGCAGCAGAAGGATAAATGGTTTCATCCGATATATTATGTGAGCCGCAAATTGGCTCTAGCAGCGCGTAACTATTCAGTTACTGAACGAGAGTGTCTTGGCTTAGTATATTCTGTGAAAAAATTTCAACATTATCTGTTGGGCAGACACTTCACCTTCCACGTAGACCATGTAGCATGGGTGTATCTGATGCACCAACAACATTTGGCAGGACGGCTAGCACGATGGGTCTTGCTGCTTCAAGAATTTGATTACTCCATTGTACATCGACCCAGGTCAGCTCATGCTCTTGCTGACTTTCTCTCTCGATTGGATTCCGATGAGCCTCCGAAGGGAATTGATGATACAAGACCAGCCATCTATGGAGCAGAGACAATACAGGATGATCAACAGGAATTACCGGTACCCTCTTCTTACTATGACACCTTGCTTCTGTTCTTGACTAGTGGATGTCCGCCTGGTATGATTTCTTTAGTTGCTAGACGAAGACTCGCTGCGTACAGTCGACGCTTTCGGTTGATTGTCGGACAATTATATTACATGGATCACTCCAGAGTATTACTCAAATGTGTCCCCCCACATGAAATTGTTTTAGTCGTTACCATGGCGCATACTGCCCCAACCGGAGGACATTTTGCGGTTGACCAGACTCACCGGAAGATTCTGCTGAGTGGATTGTGGTGGCCCACTATGTATTGTGACGTGACCAACTATGTACAACAGTGCGATGAGTGCCAGCATTCTGGTCAACCTTTACAGAAACATTACTTTCCTCTCCAACCCGTTGTGCCTCTTGAACCTTTTAGAAATGGGGCTTGGATTTTATCGGACTAATTACACCTTTGGCAACAGTCACCAATAATAGATATATTCTTACATGCATAGATTATGCAACTAGATGGGCCAAAGCATGGGCTCTACGATCAACCACAGTGGCTACGGTTGTTAAATGTTTAATGAAGGATATTTTTCCGCGCTATGGGTTACCCTTGGAGATAGTAACTGATCAAGGTACACACTTTGCAAATACCTTAATGCAAGTGCTTACTAAAACCTTCCTGATTGTGCACAAATTCAGTTCTCCCTATTACCCATGAGCAAATGGACTCGTTGAGAGTACCAACAAAACTCTCTTAAACATTTTGAAGAAACTGGTGCTAGATTGCCTAGAGAGATGGGACCAAATTCTACCTGCTCTACTATGGGCTTATCGTACTACATACAAAGTGGTGACCGGAACAACTCCTTTTAAGTTGGCGTATGGATTAGAAGCGATTGCTCCCATGGAACTGGTGGTTCTCAGTCTGTGTGTGGCTCTGGACGAGAAGCTATTACCGAATGAATCTTTTCCCTTTCGATTGGAGGCTTTATGGTCCCTAGATGAATAGCATCTGGAGAGTTTTCTGGTGATGCAGGAAGTGCAGTTGAGACAAGCCAAAACCCACGATCATTTTCTCAAAACCCCCATGTTTATGGTAAACCAATTAGTCCTCTTTTATAACGTCAAGTCTAATAGATCTGTCGAAAAATATAAACTGTGCTCGTTCGGTCCCTATCAGATTGTTGAATAAGTGGGACCCGCAACTTTTCGGTTATCCACTATAACTGGTCATCTTCTACCTAAAGTGATTAATGGTTCAAAGCTTCGACCCTATTACCAGCCATCTACCAATTCATGAGGTGTCTTCGGTATTTTTACTCTTTTCCATTTCCCACTCTTTTCCATCGCCTTTCTGTTTTGATTTCCTTGTTTTGGTTGACCAATTGATCGTAATCCTTTTGTTTTCTTATCTAACCATGATTAATAGCTACCTCTGTGTTGCAACGTCTGTTAATACATGCATGTCACCATTATGTCGGTATATTTCCGATACTATGTTATGATTAGGGTTCTTGCTGCCTGATTTTTCCCGTGTTTCTACTTAATCTTGTTCTTCTCACTGTTAGTCGCTATTGTGTCTTTGTGTGTTTGTCCCTTGTGTGCTCTGTGTTTTCGCCTGTCTGTGAGTGCGCCATGGAAGCTCTTGCGAACATAGTAAACTTCCGTGCAGGTCTCACTCCGGATGTGAGTGAGTACTTGCGTGCTTCGGGACTGTTGGCCTTCGCTGAATTGCCTTGGCATTCAGTGGAGTGTCATCCCTTTCATGCGCAATTATCTCTGCTATCACTGCCACGCCTGCTACAGAGCAGTGCTAGCCCTTAACATGCTTAAACCCCCGCGTTGTAGTTACGCTCAACACTGTTGCTGAAGGATTTCGTCTCCCTCAGGAAGGGTTGGTCGATGGCTCCTTCCGATGGCAACTATGAAAGAACTGTTTCCACGGCACTCATCTAATGAGTTTTCCATTCTTTGCTGACCGAAATCAAAGTGCACCGCGCTGCAATTTCTTGTAGCAGCCTTAAACCTGCAAACATGCACATATGGCATTTCTAGGCCTTTTTATTTGATGATTGATACTGTCTCACGAGAGGGGGTCAATTTCACATCCTTTTTCTTTCGGTGCATTCACCGTGAATGCTTAGCAGTTACAAAACAATTAGCCAAGCATGACATTCCTCGCACCCGATTACCCCATCTCCTTACCCTTCTCCTTTCGGTGATCCAAGCCTCCCAACCCCCTCCAACCAATACTATTCTGTTACAGGAGGAATCTACACAGATGCTAGAAGATGATGATGATGAAGACCTACTTCATTTCTTCCAACGGAAACGCAGATGAATTAGCCCTTCACAAAGTCAAGTACAGGACACCACCGTGGTTCCCGACATTGAAGTATTCCATGACACCGCTTGTCCATACAGGTCGATTCTGTTCCGTCTTCTCCCAATAAGCAGCCTAAACAAGACGTTATGATGGAAGATGTAGTTGAAGTCTTAGAGCGGGAGGAATCTCATCAACCGGAGGCTGAGGCTGCGGAGGAGACAGTGGAAGATACCACTGTTATTGAGTGTCATCCTCCTTCTTCACCAACCGTAGATGACCAAGCAGATACAGTCAATCAATCGACTGGTCATGACGAAGCAGTTACCGAAGCCACCCTGTCGGTCCCTCAACATGAGACCAGAATAGTTTTAGTCCCGACTTCTCTTATCCCTCTTCCTCCTCCAACCACCATTTCTGATGCTCTTGAAGTTCTTCCTTCTTCACCTGCAACTGCCAATCAAGCGGCATTGAGCAATCTCCTATCCTCCCCTGGATAAGGTCTTAAGCCCGTAAAATGTGCAAATGATTGCACCTATATCTAGCTATCTCTATGCAATTTCTCGTAACTTGCTAGATTTATTTTACCCTCAAGCCACAATTTGACTAATGTGGTTCACGTTCCCGATCTCGTTAACTTATTTCTTGGTCCTATTGCCTGCTTTGATCTCGGTCCTATTGTTTTCTTTGACTAGATAGTTCTGTTTATGGTCCCATATGCAGTGATCTTTTGTGCTTTGATCTCGGTCCTATTGTTTTCTTTGACTAGATAGTTCTGTTTATGGTCCCATATGCAGTGGTCCCCTTATCTCTAACTGCTCTTGCTACTTCCTACGCCTCCACCTACACTCCTCTTCTCCCTTCGTTCACACACCTCCTCGTGTACTCCCCCTTACAATCTCATGCTCACCTTCTCACAAGCTCACCCAATCTCACCAAACCATGCACTCTCTAGTACATGCCTTTCCTCTTCCTCTAACTAGCACACATTCTCTCTCTATTTCCTTTTTTTTCCTTCTTGATATGATGCACTCTCTCACTCCTTCACTCTTACTCCTCTTCTCGCACCCACCTAATAGCCAAGCGCTCACACTCACAGTCACTCACACACTAACTTGTACTCACCTAGTTATTAATGCCTTCTCACATAGCTACATATTATCACTCTCACACCCAGCCTTGCTCTGTTTTCTCCCCTTCAGGCCCCCCTCCCTTTTTCCCTTATTCTGAGACACTCACTCAAATACCCTCCTAATCTCGCTCACTCACAGAAACACTTCGCAGAAAACTTACCCCAAGCACTTAATCTCACACCCTCAGGTGAACACACTCTTCACACGATGGCATACACTCATTGGTACACCCACATTCACCCAACCGTCTCCTCTCATAAACGTACATCCCGGAGACGTACACTCTCAAACACAACATGCAAACTCTCAGGAATCTAGAACGAGCAAACCTTAGGCATGCTAATTCAAGAAGGCAGATGATGAGTCCCTCTCACTTTTCTCATGAGATAGCTGCATTTCAATACGACTTTTAGTTTTACCGACCCCATGTAAGCTCTTCTATGCAGATGAATCACATTCCTTGGAAAAGAGTATTTGTTATTCGCAGAAATCATTGGATTAGGAAGTGATCCTGAAGCAAAACCTGTAAGCACTGAAAGCTCATTACTCCCCCATGGATCAAAGGCTCTGCCATGATAGTTTTCATTCAGACATGTCAAATCTGGCTGATACAGTCCTTTATTCTCATCCACAGGCTCAAGTCCATTTTGGATATCATTACCACAAAGAAACATACTTTCTAAATATCCAGGGGAGCTTGCACATGTAGATTGAGAATCCTTCAAATTTGTGTCAAATGTGAAAGATGAAGTACCAGAGTGTAATATGTTAGCTCCGCACTCTGAGAGAGAATATTTCGAGCCACTAATTTCCTTGCAAAAGCTAGATGCTTTGTGCTCAAAAGAAACATTCTGCCTCTCCAGTAGTTGTATATGTTCTGGCCCACCATACACTTGGTAACTATGATCACTTCCATATGAGAAATCAGGTTCCTCACAATGTGCACACTGTATGAGTGGATTCAACACGTTTCATTGTCATTCCCTGCAAATAGTGAGGCCCCTAGTATCCTTTACTTCCTGGAATACGAGACTTCATGTCTACCTAATTACATTTGCACTAGAAATATGTCTCAAAGCCCAATGCACTCCTGTGGTATAGCAGGGCTACACTCTTTTGCACAATTCTTGAAAGACTCGTTTTCAACCTTTCATTAAATTACACGATCAGGACACGTTATCACCCATCGTTTTGCCATAAGCCCTTTTTTTGTTCATGCAATTGGATTCGTTGAGGCATTTCACGAGCTCCATAGCTGCTCCCTTGCAAGATTTAAACATCTTCTCATAGTGGAGATTCTCTCTCTTACAAAGCTTAGAATACCCTATTTCTGCCTAGTTGAACCAACTTAGGAAGGTTTGTCAGACCGCTTCATCTTCAAGGATCTTTAAGCTTGAACTTCCAACTGTGACATGGTCTTTGTGTTTTACTGTGGTTGGCACCGACTTCCTTGTCAAAGCAAGTGATGAGGGAGAGTAGGCATGGCTATCTATATCTAATTGCCTCTCCTCCTCCTCCTCAGCACAACCGACCTTTTCTTTCCTCTTCCCTGTTGTTCTTACACATAGGTCCCCACAACAGAGAACGATCGATGAGTGAACTGAAAACCAACAGCATTGAATCCATCCTATCTTCTGCAGTCTTATTACTATCAGTACAAAATTGTGTAAGAATCGTTTTTCCCTGGTGCTCTTTTCCAAACTATGAAACATTTCCCTAACGTGTTCGAAGGGATTCAAGTTTTCCAATAAATCAAAGCCTGTTGTCACCTGAAGAATAGCAAAGCATGTCGGTCTTTATTCATCTAGCTCCCCTCATTTCCAAGCAGACTGCAACTCACTTATAAGGGCAACAACTTGTGATACCTCATGGGTGTTCATCACATTCCCATAAAGTTCTAACCCTTCCGCCATATTTACCAAGCTTCCTTCAACAGCTCACTGAATCTGATGAGCCTCAGCCTATATGCACACAACACTTTTTATCTCGCTCGGCTTCCTCAGAGTATCCGTAGACACTTCAGCTGCTGCTTCTTAGGCTCAGAGCCTATTGGCTTACAAGTCCCTAAGCATGATGTTCCTAATCAACCAAGTCTTTTCTCCTCTGTCGTGTCTACTGCAAGGAGGACTTCTGTCGTGGGCCACCTTCTTCAGCATGGCAACCTTCTACCAAACTCCATAAGCATAGAAACTCTCAATTCATTTCCTTTCCTACATCTTGATTCTACCTCTCCAAGTTGAAAACTTAGTTTTCCATGTTCTCAATGTGAGCCTGTCAATAGTTTCACTTCGAGGGTTGATGAAGCCCCCCCAGATCGCCCTCGTGCTATTGAAATGAATTTTCACGATGCTCATATGATCCCGATCGGTAGGTATTGTAGGACCATACTGCTGAACCTCTGATGCTTCTCGCCTCAATATCTTCACCTGATTGATCACACATTCAGAGTGTGAGCTAGCTCCCCAGTTGTATCCTTCCCCTGCCTCACAGAACGGTTGCCCATCCTGCTACCTTCCTCCATCTGCTAACCGTGTCTTCATACCTGTAGAGACACGTAAAAACAAACACGAGAGAGAGACGGGGAGAGAGAGAGAGAGAAAGAAAAAAAAAAAGAGAGCTACCCTTCTCCCCAAAAAAACAAAAAAAATCCACCTCCCCTGACACTCCACGTTCCCCACTCACCCACTTACATGCACACGTGCACTTTTTGTTTTTTCTCTCTTTTTTTTATTTATTCTTTCTTTTTGTTTTGTTTTGTTTTTTTTTCATTTCTTTTTTTTTTGTTTCTCTCTTTTTTCCTTTTTCTTTTGAAGTGTCAAAAGAAGACATGGTTTCTGCGAGGCCTACGTGACAATGAAACACTAAAACAAAATTAAGAAACCAATTCCCCAATTCTCTTGCTCTATGGTTTTATCTACAAGCGACCTAGCCCACGAATTCCAATCAACAAACAGTCGGCATATAAAAAGATCGCTTAACATCATAAAGTGCACCGTTGGTTTCAGACAACTTTTCATATCCCACACAAATGCTCAAGGTTAAAATGATAATTAAGCTCGCTCCCTAATATCATAGCATGTTTTATCATGTCCTGAAAACATAGCTGCATATGTGTGGTCAAAAAACATAAAAATTTTACGATGTTGTCAGTACTCAACCAAGTGAAACATAATCAAAGACACATTCCATGGTTTCCATTTGTTTTCACGTCTTCACACCATCTTCGCCATATAACACATCATACAAAAACTCCATCAATCCTTGCATATTATCAACATACGTGTACATTTATACCTTACACATACTCATTCCTTGGGTGCACATTCCTAATGCAAGCATGCATTCAATCTCGTCTATGTTGACATTTGCACACATATCAAAATCAACATGCATCCGCTCATATACTCACATGCACACCCATATACACACCTACTTTCATGTCGCAATGATACACTCAGAACCTTATCCATGTTGACATTGTACACTCCAAAGATGCCAACACAATATTTTTTCGGGTTATTTGAGCAAGATCACATTTCCAAGAACTATATTTTTCATAAACACCACATCAATAGATTAAAATTCAACGCAATTTTTTTTGTGTAACATGCTCCCCTCTTCTTGCTTGCAATGTCGTCCTCGACAAGCATTCCCGCAATCTCCCTTTCACCTGTCACTCATCCAAACGGTTAAATTTTTCATAGAGATACAATTCAATCATTCAAGAAATGAGACCCGACAAGCCACAAATATATCTATATCATGCTCTATTCTCATGCACAATCATCATAACTATTTTTTCTTTATTCGGTTATTGTTTTATTCTGCCAATCATGTCCACAATCACATGCATCAATACATTCATGTAACTCATCTATTACACCGCTGATCACATTCTCTTTTTCATACTCATGCATGACTCCTTTCCTTTCCATATCATGCTCAATAAAACCAAAGCAATGCAATGTATGCATCTCTTATTTCAAAACATGATTTTAATTGATGACAACAACATTTTTTTTTTATTTATTTTTTTCTTTCATAATAATAACCACCACAAATTCCATACCTTACTTACCTTGCCGAAAACCTTCTTGATTTCCTTTTCTTCCTTATCTGCTCACTCATCAAAAGATGTTAGATAAAAAAATATGCAATAATAATAAGAGAACAGAAACCCAAAATGTCACATAATCATATCGTATACAAAGATTCATTATCTTGTTTTATGCAGGCTATGTACACACAAGCAACATTGAGATTTCCTAAAGCGCAGCCTTACCTCATATCCAAAAAAAACAGATCATCAACAGATGAAGCGAGACATGAATAAAGAGTTTTTAACACTAGTTCTGTACTAGGACACTTGAGTGTCCTGGGACACTTAAGTCTCCTGCTTTTACACCAAATTGATTGATTTTTCTTGATGACACCCTTGAGGCTTTGGTGGCATACTCACTTGGATTTGATAGCCCACATCATTTACTTTTAGAGAAAAATATAATCTTTGACATTTTACAACTTCAAATGTGTTATTAAATGAAGAAGAAAATGGGGATTTTTGAAAACTCAACTTTTTGCATAACTGAAAAAATAACACAATTCAAACATTTTGACAAATTGGATATGTTTTAGGAAATGGAAAGCTATTCATGGACTTTGGTAGTGTAAATCAAGTGTCTAGGGATCTTTGGAGAAGGTTGAACACTTACATAAGTGATAAACATGGACTCAAACCTTGTCTTCTCTAGAGCACTGCCATTTATCGCACCTTTTAAAGAATGGCTCACTATAACTTGTGTGTAAGTGAGATTGTTGAGAATTGGCAAGTTATCAATGGATAACCTTCATACTAATTTAATGCATATTTTTATTCAAAGTTAGAAGGCCTCCACTTTGAACTAGTAGCCATTCCATTTGGTGCTAACTTTCATGCTGAATTGGCAAAGCATATATTTCTATGTTCACAAAAAGAACATAGCTCCAAAGGTGGTATAAAAAATTATGATGAAAAATGATAATTATTTAAATGATATTCTAAGTATTAAACCTTCCAAAATATGCTTTCATGCCATGTGTCATTCTTAATCTCGTCAAATAATATATGATCCGTAATGGTGATTGTAATAAGAATGAAAATAATTGGCATACATATTTCATTTGACAAATAGAAGATGGCATCTATGATGGAAATGATGAAATGTTTTCAAATGATCCTTATCATTTTATGATATCAAAGATTATATCAAAGGCTTTTGAGTATGTGTCCACAAACTATTCATGATTGTATGTATAGAATTTGGTTGATGCCCACACAACAAAAGATTCTTGGTTCTCTCTAAAGACATGAAAATTTTGGTGGATTTCAATAAATTATTTAGCCTCCTATATGTAACCTTTGGTTTGTTATGTCACACATTTTTTACTTGGTAACTTGAATGTGTACACCTTGAATGATGTCCATAAATTCTTTTGAGTCATATATTGGCTTTAATTTTCTATTTTTGGTGACTAGAGTCATATGAGTTGATTTTATATGTGTGTACCTTGGTTGTTGTCTTCATAACTTGTTTGATTGTTGGCACATTTGTACAATTCTATGGATTCCCATAAGTTTGTTTGAACCATAATTAGAACTACTTGCTGTTTTTGGTGTACAGAGTAAAAATAATTGATTTTATTTGAATTGAAATGATTTTTCTAAGTTATTTTGAGGCTCATACCATGTGATCTATTTTTCAAGGAATGTGTATAATTTTTTCTTTCATATGATGATTTTTTTTCTTTTGATAAAAATACATTTGATCAGGAATTTTCATCATATTCACTACCATAGCATGTTGAGAGGATATTTAGATGAACACAAAACATGATTTATTGTGTTTTATATTTTTGCATTAACCTTTGAATTATATTTAATATGTGTGTTAAAGGATTTTTTCAAATTCTCTTTGTAGAAGGTATGTGATTTTTTGGAAAATTGTCAAAAAAGGACACCTAAGTATCCTGTTTTGGTACCAAACTATTGTTAAGAAACAAATACAACACTACCGACTTTTGGAACAAACTTGCTGATAAAATGAGAACAAACCAAATTGGAAAAATGGATTACAAACCAACCATTCATACATATAATACTTATACCTTTCGTTGGTATTAGCCTTGAGCAGATCGATCTATCAGCTATCATCATCCCGTCCCACTAGACATGTGCATGCAAAAACACACCCTTCCGAGCGATCGTCGCCCTCCTCCTCTCTATGTCTCCCCCTCAGGAGTGGGGCTATTTCTTCATCATTTTTTTCTTTTTGTTTATTTTTAATTTACGAGTTGGCCTATGTTGCAATTGGATGCGACTCGTGGCCTGACCACCCGGCGAGGTTGATTCCACCCGTCTACCAATACAACATAGCGCGCAACGAACATATATGCATGACATATACACATATATACGTGCTAGCCCATAGAGAAGCTGGGTGCGGTTCGTGGTCTCGACCGCCCGGCCGAGATGGCTCCACTCACCTACCAACCTGCTATGGCGCGAAGCACCAAAACAGATATACACACAGTCGTCCTGGCCTATGACGAAACTAGCGTCGGCTCGTGATCCTGACCACCTGATCAGGAGGATTCCGCCCACCTACTAGCCCGTCATAGCGCACAGACACACATACATATATACACACACCCTTTTTTTTTCTTCTTCTTTTTCTTTCATCTCCCATGTCCTGAGAGTTAGCGAGAGGCAGAAAGGAGCATCTACCCACGCAACCCACACATCATGCAACCAGAAGTACAAAAATACAAAAAAAAACCCATGAAAGCTGATAGGTCGATTTCCTCTTGCCATAACCTACTAAGATATAAAGATTATATGACACAATTGATTAATCGCAATCACATTTACCAATCCGAATTCTTCTCATCTTATTTTAGAGTTCTTTCCCAAGGTGGCAATGTTATATAAGATAGCTCAAAAAAACTCTACTCAGCCTCGTTTCATAGTTGATGATCAATGTTCTCCAAGAGGTCTCGGGCTCCACTGGAGGAGCCTCATCGTCGCTGTGAATTACTAACATATCAGCCCAATCCCAACGGATGTCATTTTCCTCATTGAGCATTTCTCGAGTGGAGTCAAAATAATAATATCTACCCTCTGTGCATCCCACGCATTCAAGCAAATATCTTTCGAACCATGGAATGTGAAAGATAACATCTATGTCTTGATTTAGAAAAATACCAACCAATGAGCTTCTTCCACATCATACTCTGTTTCCAAGTTCTCAACACCTATGTCCATACTGGCTAGAGCCAGATCCGAAAAATATACCACGAGGTTGTACAAATACATCTGGGTTATGTGATCTGCCATCTCTCACCTTGTTTCTAATATCCCTGAACGTCAACAATTTTCTCTTTTAGTGAAATAGAAAGAAATAATGCTTTATTTAAAAGAAAAGAAAAAATAAGACTAATATGCATATATGTGCAAATCCCCCCACTCGCACCCTATTTCTTCATTTTCTGCCTATAACTCTTCTTCTTCTTCTTCTTGTCTCCTCATTCTCTTCATTCCTCTCTCTTATCATTACCCCTCATCCTCATCTTCTCCTCCGTCCATTTCTCCTTTCCCATCTTCCTCATTCTCCTACTTATTTTCTTCGCTTCTCCCTTCTTTTCTACTCCTGACCCTCTCTTCTTCTTCTTCTTCTTCTTCTTCTTCTTCTTCTTCTTCTTTTTTCAATAACCTCATCTGCTAACTGAAGTATGGTTTGACACGAAGTAGATTGATTTTCACTGGAGCGTTGTCGTAGAGGGGTGTGAAGGTAGGCTGACGTTCTTCCAAAAGAATCACGCTAACCTAACCGTGTGACTGCACGCGGAGTGCTTCTAAGTATGCCTAGGGCCTTCGGTTGCTTTTTCAGTTTAGGTGTGAAAAAAAAACCTATATGTTTCAAATATATGGGAGTGTAAATTAAGAACTAATTATTTAGACTAGGGACCGTAAGGACGAGCGTTTTTATAATGTTTTATAGCTTCTAATTGATAAGACATAACTAAGTTCTCGTTTGTAATTTTATCTTTAATAAAATCAACTCCTTCGTTCTCAATATGATTTGGGTTAGGTTTTCTAACTAAATTAGGTGGAAATAAGTCTGTTTTGTCCTCCGGTTCTGGCAAAACTATGGTAATTAAAAGTAAAATTCTAGAAAGAAGACGATCATAATCTAACGTGTGTAACGTTTCGTTGACTACTTTATCTTTAATAATCTCAACTTCTATATTTTTGTTATTATTTGAACTATCAATTGCAGATGGAAGCAAAGTTCCTATAATTAAGTTTTCTAATTCTTGATTTTTAACATCAGAATTGTTTGAAGATATTAGATTAGAACTACTTGTTGATCCTGACTCTTTAGACATACGCAAAAAGTAAAGAACACAATAATATAGAGAATTTTGAAATCAATTTATTTAAACCTATACAAATTATATTGAAAATTGAAAGTACTAGAGATCTTTAAGATTTAATCTTATACAAAAGCTAATACAATTCTCTTTTGGATAAACCTATACAACTTAATAAATAATCTTCAATATTGTATTTCTGTGATTCTGAAATCTCGTTTGTTCGTATTCTTGTATGCTCCAATGATCTGCAGGAAAATCATTAAGAATCAACTCATAAATCAATTAGATATATATATATATATATATATTGTGATTTTTACGATCCGTGAGCGCATGCATGACTAAAGTTAACTAACACACACATATATGTTAACTAACACACGATCCTATTTTTCCATGTATAAACTATTTTAAACTAACACATACTTTTAGTTAACTAAAGCATACATCTTAAGTTCCTCATACGTAAATTTTAGTTAATAATATAATAAAATATTTGTTATAGCAATAAAATAACTTAACAATTTATTAAGTTATTTAATAAATTTATTATAATTATCATAAATAATTTTATATTTATTTAGTTTTTTATCATAATTGGATTATAGATATTTAATAGTTAAATAAAAATATTCGATTAATAATAGGGTAGGATAATTTTACTATGAAAAATAAATAGGTATATTCAAAAAGTAAGTATACATATGGTTCTTGAACTTACCTATAGGCAAACTCATAGGAACAAATTCTTATACTCTCAAAGTTTTCTTATTCATCAAAGGAGACAAGCATAAAGGCCTAGTAACTCACTACTCATATCTAACACAACTAAAGCATATTTATTTAACAACATAAATACAGTTAAGCAGACAAGTATAGATGTACAAGAGTAGGAATTGTTTTTCGGAAATACATAGTTATATTCATATCTTAATGTCTTTAAGAAATCACACATACAAGAACATAAACATAAAGATCTGTAATCATTGTAATACATTCACACCCTTGTAATCAACATCAATGTTCATGCATATACATGACACATACCCATGCATATACACACATATGAGCATGATTAAAATATATGTCATAATACTTCCTTGTATCCAACTATAACCTTGAGGCTTTTAGACAAGAAGACCTTTGTTCAGTCCAGCTCCTCATGATCTTTATTGCCTGCAGGTACTAAGAGAGAAACATCAGTCATTTTAAATCAATACATTAAAAATTTTGCGAGGGAGATATCATTTAACCGACTATAAAGCAAAATATTTTTATTTTTCCATATGACAATTCGAGTGAGGAAATCCTTCTGACATCTGCCCTCACCAAACCTGCACATTGCCCTCGATGGGCCAACCTGCAGTTCAATAGGAAAGCAGTATCAAATTCTTTTGAAAAAATGTTTCTAGAACTATTTTTAAACTTATATGAAATATGCTCCTAAAGGTAAGTACATCTTCTGATAGTTAAGAAAAACCTTTTAAAATTATGCAAACTTGAATCATAAACATTTTCGTTCAATGCATGAAATTGCAAACAAGTTTTAGAAAGTCCCATAGAAATCAAGCAGGCAGTTGTGGTACTTGCTCTTCTATTAACCCGTTCAAAAGTAATAAATATATTATATAAATGGTCTATCCCTGACTCCCTAGTTACTCGGAAAAAGATGCATCTAACTAATTCCCCTATAGCATAAATCCGCCTCATATTGCCCTTATAGAATTTCAGAAGTGATTTCGAGACCACAACTGAAACATGATAGTTTTTTTTTTCTTTTCTTTTCTTTTCTTTCTTTTTCTTTTTCTTTTTTAATTTTCTTTTTCTCATCTTGTAGTAGCCATTAATATACTGCTTGATGTTCTCATTTTTCTCTTTTCTTAATTTTTTCTTCGCAACTTTTTTGTTTAAGAGGAAAGGCTTAACCCCTAATCAGAGCAGAGGTTCTAGAGGAATGCTAAAATGGGAACTAGGATCTCATTAGCTAAATGGTTTGAAAGTTAAGGAAGTCTACCTATATAAAATAAACTTACTTCTACTAGGAGTCGCAAGTTAAGTGTTCCCTCTCCTATCCTTATGAAAGCCATAGGGTCTCTAGTTCTTATCTTCTCTTCATACACATCCCTACTTCAGTTTTAAATTCATTGTTTCATAATTTTAAAAATCCTCCTTTCCTATCAGAAGGATGTACATATCTACTCATGAAATGCATCAAAAAAAAAAATCATATTAACAACTAATAAATAAGTAAAGTTTAGAACTCTTTCACCTGATCATTTTTATTCTTCTTCATCGTCATCCTCCAAGAAGTTTTCGTCCAATTCAAATTTATTGCTTTCTCTTCTTCGAAACAGTTTTATTCTTTTCCCTGCAATCAAATTTCTTAACACAGAACCATCAAATTCACGTAATTTATATGTACATGTTTCATGAACTGAAACAACAATGTAAGGTCCGAACCAACGTTTAGTTAGTTTCCGTCGTGCATCGTATTGAGTATCAAACGTACTATCATATACAAGCACCCAGTCACCACTCTCTATTGGTTGCAGTCTTAGTCTATGTTTCTTATCAAAATATAATTTATTTTTCAATCTAGATGTTTTTAATTTTTTTATTGCTTCTTTAAGATTTTGATTTCCTTGTTTTAATTGCTTAATTCTAAATGCTAATAAGTCCTCTCTTGAAATGTTATCTTTCCAACCTAAATTCATCCAATTAATTATCTGAGTATGAATGGGAAATAATGGTTTCTGACAATACATGAGTTCAGCCGGCATAAAACCAGTTGTTCTCGTGTACGTCATGCGATCAGCCCAAAGAGCAAATGGAAGATATTTTGGCCATTGACCAATATCTCCATGGCAAGCTTTAGAAATAGCCTTCACTATGGAAGGATGCCCTCGTTCAATTTTACCATTTGCTTCTGGGTTATAGGCAGTCGTAAGAGACAATCGAATTCCATGTTGTGCAAAGAATTCTCTCGCCTCTCTTGCATCTAACTCACCTCTATCCGCTACTACTTTTTTTATATATCCAAATCTGGATAATACTTCTTCTAAAAGGAATACGCATACATTATAAGTAGTATTGGAACGAAGCGCTCTACCTTCAACGTGATTTGTCAAATCCTCTCGCGCAAGAACGATGTATCTCATACCATCACTGCTTTTAGGCATGGTCACAAGGTCAACTACCCACTTGTAATGAATACAAGGTGGATAGGTCAGGTGAAGGGGATCTCTATGCTTGAGAGAGGAATGTAACTGGCATGTACTACAAGTGCTCACAAATTCTTTAACAGTTACATACATCCTCGGCCACCAATAGCTTTCTCTAATTTTTTCATATGTAGCAACAAAGCCTTTATGACCAGCCCAAAGGCTTTCATGCAACTCTTGCATAACTTGCACTTGAAAAACCTTCAAACCTAGTACTCTTTGAGGGTTTCGAACCTTTCCTCTAGCATGTCTCCAAAGATATCCATCTTTCAAGAAGAAGTTGAAAGACTTCTTCCTAATGTTCCGGAATCGATTTGAAGACCAGCTTGGGGAAGGCTGAAATGAACTCAGATAGTTTCCTATATCTCGCCACTCTCCTTCATAATCGTTTTCTCTAAATCTCTCATACGTATAGGTAGATGTTTCATAATTTATTAAATTAATATGATTATTTAATGCTTCAAAATCATTGTCGAATTTTGCTCTTGAAAGCATATCAGCAACAGTGTTATGTTTACCAGCTATATGTACAAAAGCAGGATTAATGAATTTAATATAGGCTATCCATCGTAGCATACCTATATCCGGAGACGAACAATTAGCTATTAAACCTATTAATGGAAGACAATCGGTCTCTTCTATTACATTAGCTCCTATAAAGTATTCTTTATCTATTTTTAAAGCTGTAACTAATCTCCATAATTCTCTCTTAATTTGTGGGTAATTCTTTTGAGTATCATGAAGAATCTTTGCTCCAAAGCGAACTGCATATCTTTGCTCCTCTTTATCATCCTGCCCAATGACCCAGCCTATACCAATAGGACTAGTGTCAATGGTTAGGATTACAGGCTTATTTCCTGTATAGTCAATACGTTTCAAAACAGGAGCATTAATAAGCAATTGCTTTAGACGCCTCATAGTTCTAGAATGCTCATCAGTCCAAAAAAATTTCTTTCTTTTTCTCAATAAATCATAAAGCGGATTCGCTACATGAGCAAAGTGAGGGATCCAGATGACATAGAAAACGCATGCACCTAGGAATCTCCTTACTTCACTTACATTGCGACATTTCTCAGAAATCCTACTAATGGCATCGACTTTTGCTGGATAGGGTCTACGACCATAATGGCCACATAAATGTCCAACAATTAACACTTCATTAACACCAAAAGTTGATTTCTCTAGGGAGAAAGTTAGTCCAACCTCTTCAAATCTTTCAAATATCTTTTCACAATCTGAAATATGGCTTGAAACGAACTTTCTGCAACCAGATGAATCTAAACTCTCATCCTTTTCTTTTTCCACACACCCTTTTATTGGAATGTCATCAATAAAAGGCATCTTCACTTTTGGGATAAAGTCATGTAGGACCAGATTCATAGCATTCATCATGTGAGCCACAGAATTCGTGGCTCCTTGTGTTAAAGTACACATACGTACTAACCCCAAAGGAGTCTTCATCGTGGTCACATCTCGACTCTCAATTGCTAATTGAAACTGATCATACCCTGAATACAGGTCTCCCATTGAATAGATGGAGTGACCAGCAAATGCCTCAGCAAACTCATCTACAATGGGTCTCGTTCCTACATTCCTAATAGTGACTTTATTCACAGGTTGCAAATCCTGAATAAAGCGTAGCCTCCCACTCTTTTTCGGTACCGTGAACCACCTATTAGAGTATGGTGTTGAGGATGGTTCCAAGATTCTCATGGCAATCTTCTCCTTTAACAATCTCATTAGCTTAGGTAAATGAGCCTTTGGGACTGGAATCGGACGAAGATTCCAAGGAATATGCGGTACTGTAAAAATAATCATGGAGCTACTAACTTTGGGTCTGCACATCCTATCTCATGTGGGAATAAAGAAAAAGCTTTACCATGACGTTTTCTTTTTCAATTTGAGAAAGAAATTTATCACCGAATTTAATAATTTTCTTACTCTCCTCAGTAAATATGTGACCTATCTTAGATCGATCTCTAAGAATAGGGTCATTTGATACTCGACGAAGTATGTCACGACTATCTTTGGGTAAGGGTTGAGCTACAGGCTTTATTTTCTTTTTTACAGTTTTGTATTTAGTTTCTATGCTAACTTCATGTTCTAAAATAAATTCACTAATAATCTCATACTCTTGAATAGAGTTGAGAATTACTAGATTTGATTCTTAATTCTCATGAGAAACACTTTCTAGCTCTTCTAATAGAGTGGAACTTTTTGATAATTCAATTATACATTCAATTTTCTCGTCACTTAAAATTAATCCAGTTTTTCTGAAATATTTTTCAGTTTGTTTTCGAAATGTTTTTGGATGGTTTTCTTTAGTAATATAATGCAAACTAGTTGTAGGAGTACAAATTAGATAATTTTCAAATTTATGTTCGCTGATAGGCGAGACATCAAAACAACGTCCACTATTGTCTCGCTCTATAGTGGAGTCTAGCAGAAATTTTGATCATAGTATGCTCCATATTCTCTTACAGCCAGTGGATCATCACAAACATGACTGATCGAGTCAATGGGATTTCTTTTTAAGCTCTTTCTATTTCTAGTATGGTTTGGGCAAACCGTCATAACTTGCAAAGAATCCATCCCTGATTTGGATCGAATTCTTGCATACACTGATCCGTCGTTCATTGCCTTTGTTTCCATCCTCATTTCAGCTATAAATGGCTGTCCAAGAATCACTTCATATGAGCAATTATCTTGAAAAAAGAAGAGAAACTCTTCTCGAACACCACCTATCATAATAGGGACATTGGCACATGCACCTAATAAAATGCCAGAGCCATTGTCAGCTGTTCTCATCCTCCAACCGTGCTCTTTATCGATTGGCCATCTAAATTTATCAAAGAACTTCTTAGAAATAACGTTTATCTCTGACCCTGAGTCAATGAGAGCCAAAGCTAAACAAGAATCCTTTTCATCACCGATTCTAATCTTTACTTCTGGTGTTCCTCATGCCCAGAAGGTAGAATTATATTTACTCTCACTCTTTAACATTTCTTCATCAGGTTGTATGGGTACTAGAAAATTTCTATTTACACTTCCTGTTGTAAATTCTTCATCATCCTCATAATCACTTTCACTCAATGTAACTGCATCATTCATAGCTAGGGTTTCTTCTGCCACGTCTTGCATATCCTCGTCTTGTGGCAAAGGAAAGCGTCTTCTTCTAATAAGTCGAATAAAACTTCCTTGAACTCTGGTTTCGCTATGGAAAACACTTGCTCAAGTGACATCGTTACTTGACTTTTTAGAAGAATATCATTTAAAATCTCCCTAGCATCATTTTTCTTTTCGAGTTCAGAAATCATAATAGCACGTGGAGCTCTTCTTCCTTTCTTCTTCCCTTTCTCTTCATTTTGCTTTTGATCTTCTTTATTTGCAGGTTTAGAGGTTTCTTTTTCTACTTTCTTCTATTCTTCTTGGGGTTGAACATTTTCATCAGTCGGCTTTTTGCCTTCCTTTATCATTTTTCTCTTCTCTTCTTGAGATAAATTTGATTCATCAAATTGAACTTTCTTGTCAGTTTTCTTTTCATCTTCTCTTGTTTGTCGCCTAGTTACCCTCCTATCACCTTCATCTACATCATCCTGTTGATCTTCTCATCTCCGTTTTTCCTCAACATTAGCAATGTGAGAAAAGACAGAGGATTGTTCTAAAGGAGATTTCCATGCGGTCTTGTACATTATCTTGTCTCTAGCTCGTACCAGTGCCTCTATTGAATATGGATTTTGGCTAGGCATTGAAGAAGGCTTATCCTCGACCGGCTCTAGTCTTGCAACCGAAGTACTGGCAGTTGCATCTGAGATTGTTAAATTTTCGTAAAGCTTTTTCATTCCACCTTTGCCCCAATTGACAGACAAAGGAAGACGTGATCTAAAATCACACAGTCTTCTATCTATTTCAACGACTAATTGATTCGCCTTAGCACTTTTTAACTCTTCACAAGCAAATGATGCGTGTTCCAGACTATCGCACCAAACACAGCGCTTCACGCCAGTCCCTCTTCTCTCATTAGTTCTTTGAAAAGGTGGTTGTACAGCAACCTGAGGAGTCTGTTGTGGTACTGGCTGAAAGAGTGGTTGTGGTGGAACATATTGAGGCATAACTTGTTGATTAGGCAGTACTTGTCCTGCACCACTACTGCTAGCCCCTGGATCATTAAAGCTCATAGAATAAACTTGTTTATTTAAGTTAGCAACCTCTTTTGAAAGAGATGCTTGCATGTTCATGACATTCTCCATTTGTTTACATAGAATATCCAATTGAAATTCTATGGGAGCTTTAGTAGCAGTTGCATTATTTGTCGTAGCCATAGTAGCAGGCATTGGCATATCAACTTGCCTTATAGCAGGAGTTTCTCTTGGCTGAGAAGCATCAGGTCTTGAATATAAAATCATTTGCCTTTGCTTCATTTGAGCAATAGCCTCTATCTCTTTTTTAACTTTCTCCCAGTCATCAGTTAGCCCATACCTCTTTCCTGGCTCTTCTATTCGTCTTTCAATTTCAGCTCTATCTTCTGGATTAAGTATCTTAAGAAAATATATAATTACATCTGGATTAATAGCATTTCTATCATCTTCGGGAAGTTGAGCCAAACGTCTCATAAACTCACCATGAAGATGAGTTAAAGACTCATTGCTCTTAACAGTGTTTAACCACCGCAAAAAACCTTCTCGACTATGCTGGCTAAAATCCTCGAGGTAGAACATTTTATGAAGTTCCTTTCTAAATTCCTCCCAAGTTTTATCAGCGTGTTCTTGTATAGATTCAAGAATTGAACTAGAAACTACACGACTAAAGTATTTAACTAAAACATCCTCATGCAATCCCTGGATTTGCACTTGCTCCTCAAATGCATCCACGTATTCCGTAATATTCAATCCAGTAAATTTTCCTTTCTCTTTTAGAATAGCTTGGACTGTACGTGTCCCTTGCTTTTCTATCATCATGTTCCTAAACATCTCCTCCATCTTGCGTTCTTGATAACGCTTCGAATGAAGAAGAAGTTCCCTAATAACCGGATCTAATTGCTCTCTAAATTGTCTAAATCTATCACTAGTTGATAAAGCCAGGGATGGCTTTACCCTAGTCCTAGGCTTTACTAATTCTAATCTTCTATTTCTAAAGTCTAAATTTTGACTTATCTCTTATATTTACTCTTTTTGAATTTAAGTTTTTTAGAGATTTTTTTAAAGTTTTTAAACTTTTTCAATTTTAAAGGGTTTTTAATAAGGTAATTTTTATAAAATATTTTTTCTTGATTTAAGTTTTTTTTAGTTTACTATTAATTTCTTTAAAATTAATTTCTTTGAAGAAATAAAAGCATTAACTATAAGTCAAAAGAAACCTAAATTTAAACTATTTTTATGCTATAAGCTTTCTTTTTATGCAATGAAAATAAAACAAACAATCTTTCTTTTTCAAAAACTTAAAATCTTTTCTTTTTAATGATGCAAAAAGAATAGCTTTTCCCAAAATGCAGATATTTAAATGCTTTAAGTGAAAATTATATTTCCTAGATACAAAAGAAAAATTCAAATACTCTTTCAATGCTAATATGAAAGTGCTTAGATCCTAGTGTAGATGAAAACAACTTTTCTTTTTAAGTGATGTGTGTAAACTAAAAATAAAGAACTTGAAATAAACACCTTACTTGATGATATTTTTGCTGAAGAGGTTCAAAAGTAAACATTAAAACAATCTAAAACAAAAAATTTATCTTGATTCTCTTGAACGTTGAGGGGGGGGTTTGAAACGATGAAGCTCCACCAGTTGGAAATCCTTCTTCCACGGTTTTGTCACAGCTTCAATCTTCAATTTTTCTATACATACAAGAAGAAAATGAAATTAGAGATTTAAATTAAAACTGAAAATGTAACGTAAGTCCTAGGCACACTATCGTCATGCTTCACGTCGGGTTCACCAAAGCTGTCGTAGAGGGGTGTGAAGGTAGGCCGAAAATAAGTCTGTTTTGTCCTCCGGTTCTGGCAAAACTATGGTAATTAAAGGTAAAATTCTAGAAAGAAGACGATCGTAATCTAACGTGTGTAACATTTCGTTAACTACTTTATCTTTAATAATCTCAACTTCTATATTTTCGTTATTATTTGAACTATCAATTGCAGATGGAAGCAAAGTTCCTATAACTAAGTTTTCTAATTCTTGATTTTTAACATCAGAATTGTTTGAAGATATTAGACTAGAACTACTTGTTGATCCTGACTCTTTAGACATACGCAAAAAGTAAAGAACACAATAATATAGAGAATTTTGAAATCAATTTATTTAAACCTATACAAATTATATTGAAAATTGAAAGTACTAGAGATCTTTAAGATTTAATCTTATACAAAAGCTAATACAATTCTCTTTTGGATAAACCTATACAACTTAATAAATAATCTTCAATATTGTATTTCTGTGATTCTGAAATCTCGTTTGTTCGTATTCTTGTATGCTCCAATGATCTGCAGGAAAATCATTAAGAATCAACTCATAAATCAATTTTATATATATATATATATATATATATATATATATATATATATATATATATATATATATATATATATATATATATATATATATATATATATATAGTGATTTTTACGATCCGTGAGCGCATGCATGACTAAAGTTAACTAACACACACATATATGTTAACTAACACACGATCCTATTTTTCCATGTATAAACTATTTTAAACTAACACATACTTTTAGTTAACTAAAGCATACATCTTAAGTTCCTCATACGTAAATTTTAGTTAATAATATAATAAAATATTTGTTATAGCAATAAAATAACTTAACAATTTATTAAGTTATTTAATAAATTTATTATAATTATCATAAATAATTTTATATTTATTTAGTTTTTTATCATAATTGGATAATAGATATTTAATAGTTAAATAAAAATATTCGATTAATAATAGGGTAGGATAAATTTACTATGAAAAATAAATAGGTATATTCAAAAAGTGAGTATACATATGGTTCTTGAACTTACCTATAGGCAAACTCATAGGAACAAATTCTTATACTCTCAAAGTTTTCTTATTCATCAAAGGAGACAAGCATAAAGGCCTAGTGACTCACTACTCATATCTAACACAACTAAAGCATATTTATTTAACAACATAAATACAGTTAAGCAGACAAGTATAGATGTACAAGAGTAGGAATTTTTTTTCGGAAATACATAGTTATATTCATATCTTAATGTCTTTAAGAAATCACACATACAAGAACATAAACATAAAGATCCGTAATCATTGTAATTCATTCACACCCTTGTAATCAACATCAATGTTCATGCATATACATGACACATACCCATGCATATACACACATATGAGCATGATTAAAATATATTTCATAATACTTGCTTGTATCCAACTATAAACTTGAGGCTTTTAGACAAGAAGACCTTTGTTCAGTCGAGCTCCTCATGATCTTTATTGCTTGCAGGTACTAAGAGAGAAACATCAGTCATTTTAAATCAATACATTAAAAATTTTGCGAGGGAGATATCATTTAACCGACTATAAAGAAAAATATTTTTATTTTTCCATATGACAATTCGAGTGAGGAAATCCTTCCGACAGCGCATTCCCCGTCTATGTCCTGTATTTGTATTGAACCGTTTGAATTTACTTCCACCACTTTGAATGGTCCCACCCATCTTGTTTGCAACTTCCCAAGAAACTTGTAGTACTTGCTATCTTAAACTAACACCAGGTCACCTTCTTGAATTGCATAGGTTCTGAGCTTCTTATCATGCTTTTCCTTTTGTCTTCTCTGAATGGCCTCTAAGCTTTGTTGCGCAAGCAGTCTCTTTTCCTCTAATCTCACCAATTGGATGTATCTTTCCTTTAATGATTCTTCCTCTCCCAGCCTGACCTCGATGGCCACCCTCAGTGTTGGAATTTCTTTTTCAATGGGAAAGATGGCCTCCTTGTCATATACTAGTGAGAATGGAGTGCTCTTTGTCGTCACTTGATAGGACATTCGATACGCCCACAAGGCCTCTAAGAGTCGCTCATCCCAATCTCGTCTATGAGCCGCCACCGTCTTTGTCAAAATCTGTTCTAGAATCTTGTTGGTGACCTCCACTTGTCCATTCGCTCTCGGATAGTATGGAGTGCTCTTTCGATGTTTGATCTTATATAGCTCCATCAATTCCTCCATCAATTCATTAGCAAAATGTGTTCCTCTATCTCTCACTATCTCCAGGGGACATCCGAATCGTGTGATAATCTGTTCATATAGGAACGTGGCTACATCGATAGCTCGATCGGTCTTCAAAGCCTTTGCTTCTACCCACTTTGGTGACGTAATCTGTGCAAAACAAGATATATCTATTAGAACTATGTCTGGACGGAGGGTCAATGGGTCCCACAAAGTCAATTCCCCATTTCTCGAAAGGCTTAAGAGCTAGTACTGGGGTAAGAGGAGCTGCATGCACCATTGTCGGTTTACCCATCCTTTAGCATTTGTCACATTTCTTGCAATAGGTGTGACAATCTTTGAACAACGTCGGAGCCAATAAGACTTTCCTGGCCGTGAGTTCACCCGCAAAATGTCCACCGCAAGGTTCATCATGTAACGCGCTTAGAACTATGGTTGCTTCTTCTTCCTCTAAACACCTTCGATAAATGCTCTCATGAACAAAATATCGGTAGAGCTGTCCCCCAATGATGCTATGGTGTTTTGCAAGTTCTACTTATCTCTCTTGCTCGCTTCCGATGGATACTTGGATGTGCATAAGAAGTTTACTAAGTCGGCATACCAAGGTATTCTAACATTAACCTGAAACAGGTGACCATCAGGAAGGTCGTCGGGCACACCAGAGATTGATTCTTCATTAACAACTCGAGATAAATGATCTGCAAGCATGTGCGATTTCCCTAGTTTAGTTACCACCATAAATTGAAATTCTTGCAAAAGTAACATCCATCTCATCAATCGTCCTGATAACTCAGGCTTGTTAATAATATACTTTAAGGCTTCGTGATCCACATAAAATGTGAAGTGCTTGCCCATCAAATAGTGCCGATACTTGTTTACTGCAAAGATCATTGATAGACATTCCTTTTTTGTAGTTATGTAGTTCCTCTCGGCACTGTTCAGGTTTCGACTTGCATAATAAATTGGATGATCCAACTTCTTTTCATCGGCTTGACAAAGCACTACTCCGACCACGTTATGGGATGCATCTGTATGCACATGAAACTCTTTTGTCCAATTAGGTGCTACCAAAATTGGGGAATTTACCAACTTCTCTTTAATAGAGTTAAATGCCACTTGACATTCTCCGGTCCATTGATACTGCTGATCTTTCCTCAGAAGATTTGTCAATGGTGCAGCTATCGAGGCGAAGTTTAATATAAACCGTCGGTAATAGTTGGCATGTCCCAAGAATCCCTTGAGTTCCAAGAGCAATCCTCTTCGTACTCCGAACGTACACTCTTCAGGGTTTAATGCGATGCATTTTTCAATGCTTCTTTTTAAAACAGCTTCGATCCTCTCCAACATGTTTTCATCGTCGCCTCTGATCGCAAAGTCATCGAGGAATATGTCCATCCAATCCTGCAAATAATCTTGAGATGAAGCTATCATTGCCCTCTGGAATGTGGCCGGTGCATTGCATAATCCAAATGGCATCACACGATATGCGTATGTACCCCATTCTGTGGTGATAATCCAAATGGCATCACACGATATGCGTATGTACCCCATTCTGTGGTGATACCCATTCGCTGGATGCGATGGGATATATGAATCCCGCTTCCAACAACTTCGTCAATTCCAGCTTGATCAATTCCGAATAGACTGGATTTGTCCGCCTAAGTCGTTGACATATTGGTCTGGCGCCTTCTTCCAAGTCTATATAATGCTGGTAAATTCGGGGATCAATTCCTCTCAAATCACTGTATGACCATACAAAGGCCATACTGTAATTCCTCAGTACTAATTTGATTCTTTCTTGCACTTCTTCTGGTAACTCCGATCCGATGCTTAAGAACTTTTCAGTGGAGACTTCCCACTTTTCCACATTATCTTCTCTCAAATATCCCTCACCTCTTGATATTGCTTTGATCGGAAAATGCTCCCCGATCATACGTGTATGATTTGCCAATAAATCATTCGTTTGTTCTTTTTCAAATGGACTCAATTTCCTTCGTTCCGCTTTTGCGATCCTTTCTTGCGCCTTGGGTTCCCCTTCCGTCAGTACCTCTGTCTCTTGACGTCCCTTTTGGAGCTCTTTTCCCAAAACCCTAACTTGTTCTCTTAATCGCCTTGCCTCCATAGATGAAACTACTTTGGAACTTGATTCCTTTTCTGAAGTCCCTATTTCTAACGAATTGGTAGCCTTGCTTTCCCCTGAGTCTATGTTCATCATGTAACAGTCAAGTTGACTTGTGCGTGTCAACCATCCAAGCAATTCTGGGTCCGAATCATCCTTGTAAGCTAATGGGTTCTTATACTCTCCCATTTTCGTGCTCTAGAATTTAAACAATTGCAAATTGAATCCATCCTGATGCAGATCCTTGTAGGGTTCAGCATTCAGGGCATACTTTACTCGTGCTTTTTCTTGCTTCGCTTTCTCCTTTGATTTTTTCTCCAATTCCTCCTCTGTTGTTGGCCTCTTGTCACTTGAGTTTGAGGAAACTTGGATTTGCACGCGATCAGACTTTGGCCCGATTGTAATGACCCCAGTGCACTAGTCGTGCACACATTTGGCTTGTACAAGCCATGGCCATCCAAGTAGGATTGAGAAGGTCGCTTCTGATGTTCTCGGTCTAACTATCAAGTAATCGACACTAAACTCTAATCCTCCAACCACTGTGCTCACATTCTTCAAAAGATCAACCGGTTTCACTTGAGTTTGGTCTGCCATCCTTAGGGACATTGGAGTCTCCTCCATGTGGGTTAGGCCGAGAGCCTTCATCATATATTCTGTCATTAAGTTGACTGCTGCCCCACTATCAAATTGAGCACCTGGGCTACATATCCCTTAATTTCAACGACCACAGAAGGAGCGTTTGAATCGATCTGGGTTGTGATGCTCTGAATAAATCCTTGGACATCTTTTTCCTGTCTCTTCTTATCTCGAGCTTTCCTCAGTTTCTTGATATATTCGTTATAAAATTGCTTCCTATATGTCGGGGAACATCTTAGCAAGGTGCCAATGTCCAAAGTAACTTCTGTTTCGGCCAACATTTGCACAATGTCAATTTCCTCTGTGCTTTTCCTTTCCTTACGATATTTTGTGGTTTTTAATCTCTCTGGGAATGGGGCAATGCCTGGCATGAACTTCTTCATCACCCGTGGAAGTATTTCGATTTCGTCTCCATCTTCAATTTCTCATTGCTCAACAAGTTCCTCCACTTGCTCTTCTACCTCCCTATGCTTGGGTGCCTTTTCTTTATCGGCATTTTCACTATTTTTTTCCGCATCCTTCTTCATATATTCTTGAGTCCTCGTGACTACTGCCACAATAGGATCTTTCCGTCCACTCTTGCCGGGGTCAGCTTCTACAAAGTGCATGGAAGAACTAGGTCCTTCTCGGGAATCAGGTGTCCTAAACACCACTCCTATTGTAGGAATTTGTTCTTGTTGTTAAACGCTGTTTATTCTTCTAACTATCAGAAGTGCGTTTAAGCGATTCTTGGGTTCTTGGAGTGGAAGGGGTCTGTTAGATAGAGGCCCTGTACTTAGTTCCCAAACTAACTGCTTACACACAGCAATATACTAATGCTAAGAATTTGCTGTACTTAGACATTACAGTTCACAGTCTTAGCTCAATCACGTGTACCGAATACGCTAAGATGCTATGTTGCATCTATACATAAACTTACTGAACATATCAGAACAAGAGTATTCATTCAACCTTCACAGAATGGATACCACACTCCGTCCAATATCCGAAGACACAGAGAATCCCAGTGTTCAGATACACCGTACTGAAGATTCAGTACACAACCCAGGAAATCTTTACTGTATCTTAAACTTTGCCGTATGGAACCTAAACCTAGATACTACAGACAACTTAAGACAACACGAATACCAGAAGAGTTACCACGACTGCACAGACTTTGCCACATATTTGCAGAACATTTCAAGAAAAGAAACAACCCGATATGCGAACTAGCTGGAACTCACAACCGCAATGGATACCAACAGACAACAGACAAGAGACGAACACAAAACTCAGAATACATGAAATTATGCAAATGACACTACAGTAACGCCCCGCTCAGTCACCCAGACAGACAGTCTGGTGATCCACCACGGAACCGTCATTGGCGCGTTGTCGTAGAGGGGTGTGAAGGTAGGCTGACGTTCATCCAAAAGAATCACGCTAACCTAACCATGTGACTGCACGCAGGGTGCTTCTAAGTATGCTTAGGGCTTTCGATTGCTTTCTCAGTTTAGGATAGTTAAAAACTATAATTTCTAATATATTCCAGTTTAAATTAAGAACTAATTTTTTAGAGCTAGGAGCCGTAAGGACGAGCGTTTCTATATCTTTCTATCGCGTAAAAATAAGAAGGTAAGATTAGTTTTTCGCTAACTATTTGATCTTTAAGGCATTCAGTTTCGTTTGAATCGTCTTGAAAATTATCGACGTTTCTATCTACGGATGGTGGGAAAAGGTCTTCACTACTCTCAATGCTAGGTGGAACAATAGAAAGTAAATGTAAAGTTCTACTAGGGTCATGCAAAGTTTCTTCTACTATCTTATCTTTTACTAGTTCTTCAACTTCAATTGGTTTAGGAAATAATGCCTCAAATGTAGATGAAGGTAGAAAGGAACTACTTGATGAGGCTTCTTGCGACATAAGATGAAATGACACTAGATTAATGTTCAAATTCCTATACAAGCCTAAAGATACTGTTCATAAAAGATATTCTAATCAAGTTTAAAAGGATAACCTATACAAATCTTATGTGGAGTGCAAATACAATCTCTTTATAAAGAATCCTATACAACTATAGTTCTAAATGAACAATCTTCAAATGTTGCAAGTTTGTAAGCTTGAAATCTCGTAATCTTGTGTTCTCGTATTCTCCTTTGTAATCTCTTCAATGTTCTGCAAGAAAACATTAGCCATATTAGTAATATTACAAGAATCATTAAGAACCTTAAAAGACATTAGACACATACATTAAAGCATACACGTGCTCATGCATGCTAACAATCATTCATGCACATGCTAACATTAGGTAAATGCACATTCATACTAACAATTAAATGCATTTATGCACATGCATACATATATGAACTTATAGGCTAACATACACACAAACACATACATTTATATGCTCATGTATGACCACATGCACCTATTCCCATAAAATGCATTCCTACACAAATATGCTTTACACTTTACTCATTCAACCACATGCATTTATACACATGCTTATGCATGCTACCACACATTCATGCACATGCTAACACTTATGAAATTAAAACCATACATTAGTGTACCTAACTTGATAAAATAACTAATTTTATCTATCTAATTATCTTAGAGTAACTCAATTTATATATCTCTCTCTCTCTTCCTCTCCGTCTCTTTCTTTCTCTGCCGTTCTCTCTCTCTCTCTCTCTCTCTCTCTCTCTCTCTCTCTCTCTCTCTCTCTCTCTTTCTCTCTCTCTCTCTCTCTCTCTCTCTCTCTCGCTCTCTCTCTCTCTCTCTCTCTCTCTCTCTCTCTCTCTCTCTCTCTCTCTCTCTCTCTCTCTCTCTCTCTCTCTCTCTCTCTCTCTCGGCGGTGCTGTCGCGCGCAGCTTGCTGGGAGGGAAGGGAGAACTTTTTTATTTAATTTCCTGCTCTCTCTCTCTCTCCCGCTGTTAGAGCCCTATGTGGTAGACTTTAGTCACTCCCTCTGCTCTCTCTACAGCTCCGAGACTCACCCGCAAAGAGCGCAGCCATGCAACTCTCAGTCTCTCTCCTTCCTCTCTCTCACTATGCTATCGCGCGTTGCCTGACAGAGGCTGCCATGGAGGGATCTGAGAAATTTCTCTCTTTGAACTTTATGGTATCCTCTACGTTATCTTATGTCTGTCGTGCGCGCGCTGCAGCTATGCAAACAAAGTGAAAGAGTTTGGTCCGAGCACTGTGGAGATTCTCTCTCTAACCATATCCTACACATTTTCCAGACCTGCTGTAATTGATGACAGTAACTAACTCCCTCTCTAACTTTCACTCTCATGCCATCAGTTTCTGCGCGCTTCAGCCCATCTCTTTCTCTCTCTTTCTGACTATGAATCTTTCTAATGCAGACTCCTATTGCCAAAGATAGAAGAGAAAGAGTAAGAATAGTTAAATAAAACAGCTCTCTCTAGTTGCAAACAACAACAACAGAGTGGAGAAGAGGAAGAATCAAAATGATACCTGCAAGAAAACATTAGCAAAATATGGAGCAAAGCCCACATATTTATACACACAGAGATCTTCATTTTACCACTCTTTTTTATTTGCTTTAAATTCTCAACCTCACTCTTGCCCACACATCTCAACCACACTTTAACTAACTTTTCTTTCTCAACCTGTCTTTTAATACCTTCACTCACACACCATTCTTTCTACCATTCACTTTTCCTACTTTAATTGCATAAATTATTTAGGCCACTCTTTTATCTTGCACACACAATTACCACACTTTTAACTACTCACTTTAACCACTTTAGTTACACACTTAATTCACACCACTCTTTAAACACTATTCATATATACCACTCATTAATTATCCACTTCATTTTCATTTTAATTCTATTATCCTAAATTTCTTAATTAAATAATGCATTTAAATTAAGCTTAGGTTAAGAAATTAATATATTAGAACCTGAGTATTTAAATGCACACACATGAGTAAATTAAGTAATTAAATCATATTTTAATTTTTAATACATAAATATTCATTTTAAACATTAATTTAATTAAATACATGTTATTTTAACCCTTAAAATTCATTAAAACCCTTGAAATCCTACTTGAAACCCTTTGGTAATCCCTGATAACCCATTAAAATCCTTCTGAACCCTATCATGAGCCCATTAACACTTAAATAAACTCTAGCATGTGTTGGTGTAAGACAAGCCTACACACATTGGCTTGGACCCTTGGACTTATGAAAGACTAGCATGGATAAAGGTTTATCAAGGCTTCAATCAAAAGCAAGGCTCATGTGAACATATGCTTATATGTTCTTACTACTTTACCCCTTGTAAAAGTCTAAGTGACTTGACCTTTGGTTGTAATCACTTTAAGTCACTTACCTACCACTAGAGTCGTGGATTTTTTGAATGTTGAGATTGAGAGAATATCTCCCTACTTTTAGAGGAGAGATTCAAGGGAGCCTAAGTTTGAATTTCAAATTCAAAAGAAGATCAAATTTCTATAAAGCATGTAATGAAAAAGTCGCGGGGTACACTCTCACTTCAGCTCACTCCCCGAGGCTAAATCTCTTTGTAATTCATTGTGTGTGAAGGTTACTCCATAGCCAACACCACAATACCTCATCTAGCTCTGCTTGGCAAGCTAATGAGATTGTACAAACACATACATCAATAGAAGTATACATTCATCATCTCTGTTTTGTCTGAGTCACCTACTCCAAGTCTGTCAACTTCATCAGGGCATTTCTCTGGATCTACTGAACCAAATCAAGTGTTCTATAGCTCATTGGAACCAGCTCAAAGTCTACTACAAGCATACAAGATTTCAAAGGATTCCATTCAGCCATTTGGGAGAAAATCGAGTCGAGGTGCACACTGGTATTTGTCTGCAGAGTTCCTGAAAAGTTGGGGGTGATTATAATTTTGCTAAACTTATTTCTCAGTGCATAGTTTATCAATTGAAGTGATTCCACTTGTGATTGGTAGCTTACTAAGGTACATTGATACTCCCAAAAGGAATTGTTCCAATTTTAAGTGTGCTGGACACACTGAGTAAAAGTCTGAGCAGGTATCATAACAAGAATAGAAGGTTTTGCTTGATTTTTGAAGTACCAACTTATCTGTTTTGGTTTGATCATTACCCAAACCATTTCCGAAGTACATATATGGTTTCTTTATGTCATTTGGAAGCTAAGCTAGTGTACTAAGCATATCTGAAGAGAAAAGAGGGCAGGTGTGAAGCAGGTTTTGCAGCACCAACTGATTTCCTGAGTGCATCCATCCATCACTCTCAACAGTGGTATCAGAGCAAAACAAGGTAATCATGGGTGATGGTTTCCCTTCCTTCATTGACAAATTGGACAGAAATAACTATCAAGCTTGGTCATTAAGAATGAAGACCTATCTACAAGGGAGAAGTCTATTTGGATACATATCAGGAGATGAGGAGTTGCCCTCATTCAAGACTAGAGGACTACCTACAAAGGATGAGCATGAAAGACTTAACCAATGGTGTGCAAAGGATGCTTTGGCAAGGTCTTATCTCTTAAACTCTATATCTGACTTTCTTTTACCTCATGTAAGGAACTGTAAGACTTCCCAAGAGACTTGGGAAACCTTGTCAAATTATTTTTCTTCCAACACAAGGGCTAGGAAGAATCAATTATGGATAGAGTTCACAACACTTAGGAAGCAGCCCAAGCAATCAGTCTCAGATTATGTGACAAAGATCAAAGATGTGGCAGACCAACTAGCAAGCATTGGAGAGGAAATTGAAGAGGAGCAAATAGTCAGGCAAGTGACAAATGGACTCAAGGCAGATGATAAGTGGGAAAGTTTCACCACTGCAATGGACCTCTACATGGACATGCATACCCCTGATCTCACAACACTCATGGGCCAACTATTTACACATGAAGCAAAGTTCACCAAAGCTGGAGATCAATCAAAAGGTAATAACCCCTCTGCTCTCTTTACTGATAAGAAAGTTAAAGATAAAGGCAAGAAGAAACAGGATGAAGAAGGGTCTACCTCTCAAGCCAATTATGCAGGGAGAGGTAGGTCATCTAGAGGAAGAGGCAGAGGAGGTAAGTCAGGTAGGGGGAGACCCTACAACTCATCACCTTGCAACATCTGTGGGTTATTCAATCATACCACAGATGAACGCTACAAGAACTACAAAAATCAGAGAGGAAGAGGCTACTCAAGAGGTGGATACTCTCAAGGAAGAGGCAGATTCAACCAACATCAAAGCTACAATGGGTACAACAACCAATACAACAACAACTACAACAACAACCACAATGGAAACTACCAAGGTGGATTCAGAAATAGAAGAGACTACAACAATTACACAGAGGAGCAGGATGACTCCTTATTGATCATGAATATGACCTCCAAGATAGGTACAAATGATGATCATTTATTTTACATTGACTCAGGATGTTCTAACCATGTAGCTGGCAATGTGGCATTGCTTTCTGATTTGGAAGAGCCCAAGGGCAAACATCAGGTACAAACAGGTGATGACACTAAGCACTCTGTTGTCAAAATTGGAAATGTGAAGACATGTGATGGTAATCAAAACCTATTAAGCAGGGTACTCTATGTACCAACAATAACTAAGAATTTAATGAGTGTTGGGCAGATAGTGGAGAAAGGTTTGCAGGTCAGATTCACACAACATGGAGCATATGTGGAGGACCCAAAACAAGGATTCAGAAGGATAGCCAAAGGGGAGAAATCAGGTAGACTATTTACATTTGAGCTAGAAGATACAAGAAACATTGCTTTGTATAATTACAAGGATCAGACACTTTCAGAGTTAGAGATATGGCATAAAAGACTAGGGCACATAGGTGAAAGGACTCTCAAGCAAATGTGCAGGGATCAATGTGTACTTGGGATACCTAATGTATCCAAGCAACACATGATTTACAAATGTGGATCATGTCAATTTGGTAAGTCTCACAGATTACCCTACTCAAGGAAAGGTTTCATGCATGAAGACTACCTAGACTTGGTACACACAGATGTTTGGGGACCTAGCAAGGACCCTTCCATTTCTGGTTCAAGATATTATGTGTCTTTTATTGATGACTATAGCAGGTGGACCATTTTATACTTTATGAAGCATAAAGATGAAGTGTTTAATTGTTTCAAGAGGTATCTTGCACTTGTTGAGAATCAAACAGGTAGAAGCTTGAAGAGGCTAAGATCAGATGGTGGAGGAGAGTACTTCTCCAATGAGTTTGAAGATTTCTTGCAGGAAAGAGGCATCAAGAGAGAGATCACTACAAGGTACTCACCTGAACAAAATGGGGTAGCAGAAAGGAGGAATAGACTTATAGTGGAAACAGCTAGGTCTATGCTCAATGAGAAAAAGTTACCAAATTACCTATGGGCAGAGAGTGTGTCCACTGCCACTTACCTCATCAATAGGTTGCCATCCAAATCACTTGATGGCATGACACCTTATGAAGCATGGCATGGTAAGAGACCCTCTCTGGATCATTGCAAAATCTTTGGTTGTGTAGCACATGTGCATATTCCTTCACAGGTAAGGGGAAAGCTAGACCCAAAGGCAGAGAAATGTATCTTCATTGGTTATGATTTGAACCAAAAGGGATACAGATTCTACAACCCCACAAACAAAGGGTTCAAGGTAAGCAGAGATGTCATATTTGATGAGAATGACTCATGGTATGAGGATGAATGCAGGAAAGTGAGTCTACCCTATGACATGGAGGAAGATTTTCCAAAGCTTACCAAGGAAGAGCCAACTCAGCAAGAAGATTCAAGCTCAGATGATGATACCATCAACCTTGAAGAGTTCAAGGCTTGGAAATCCAAAGGAAAGATGAAGATGAAGCAATTGGAGGACAAGGCAGAAAGTTCTACTCAAGCTATGAGAAGATCTCAGAGAGAGAAGAAGAAACCTATCAGATTTGGGTATGACACATCACTTGTAACTAAACATTCTGTATATCTTGCAAAAGACTTGTTGAATGAAGAACCAGGTACCTATGAAGAAGCAATTACAAAGCCAGAATGGAGAGAAGCCATGGATGAGGAGATAGAAGCCCTCAAAGAGAGTGACACTTGGGACTTGGTACCCAAGAAGGACACTATGAAGGTAATAGGATCCAGATGGATCTACAAATTGAAGAAGAATTCAGATGGAACAATTAACAGGTACAAAGCTAGGTTGGTAGCCAAGGGTTTTGCACAAACTCAAGGCATTGATTATGAGGAGACATTTTCTCCTGTGGCCAAGATGCCAACTATCAGAGTTTTGGTGAGTGTAGCTGCATCCAAGAATTGGAACATGTACCAATTGGATGTGAAGAATGCATTCCTAAATGGATGGATATCTGAAGAAGTCTACATGTCACAACCACCTGGCTATGAAGATCCAAGAAAGGTACATTATGTTTGTAAATTGAAGAAGGCTCTGTATGGTTTGAAGCAGGCACCTAGAGCATGGAACTACAGATTGACCACCTACCTCCAAGACCAAGGATTTGTGATGAGCAAAGCAGACACTTCTCTATTCATAAAGAGAAGTAGTACAGAGGTAATTTACTTATGTGTTTATGTTGATGACATCATCATTACAGGTAATGATGTCAATGGGATTAGACACATCAAGGGTCAGATGATGAAAGAATTCAAGATTAGTGATCTTGGATTACTAAAATATTTTCTAGGTCTTGAATTGATCTACACAAACTCAGGTATATACATTACTCAAAAGAAGTATGTACAGGATATGGTCAAGAAGTTTGGTTTACAGGATGCTAAGGTATCTACTACTCCAATGGAGGTTAACCAAAAGCTAAGTGCTCATGAAGGAGAAGAAATCAAAGACATTACAGGATATCAAAGTATAGTGGGTAGTTTGAACTATGCTACCTTGACAAGAATTGACATAGCATATGGAGTAAGTGTGCTTAGTCAATTCATGCACAAACCTAGAGTACCTCACCTAGAGGCAGCAAAGAAGATCTTGAAGTACCTCAAGGGAACTCAGAGTCATGGTTTGTATTTTCCTTATACATCAGATATTGATATAAAGGTTTACTCAGATGCAGATTGGGCAGGATGCAAGGATGATAGGAGAAGCACCTCAGGTTACATTTGTTTTGCAGGGGATAAGCCTATCTCTTGGTCAGCTAAGAAGCAACCTACTGTGGCATTGTCATCCACTGAAGCAGAGTATAGAGGACTTGCAAATGCTACTCAAGAAGCTATATGGTTGAAACTTCTATATACAGAGTTAGGTCTACTCACAAGACCACCTATCATATTTGGAGATAACACTAGCTCTCTTCATCTTGCAGCAAACCCAATTTATCATGCCAGAACAAAGCACATAGAGGTTCATTACCACTATGTGAGAGAGAAATTGCTAAGTAAAGAGATTCAATTGACATATGTTTCTACTAATATGCAATGTGCAGATTTACTTACCAAGGCATTGGATGGAAACAAGCTAGGCAGATTCAAATCTATGATTGGATTGCAGGAAGTGATTGAAGAATGAAAGAGAAGACTTAAGCCAAAGTGTTTGGCTTGAGGGGGAGCTGTTGGTGTAAGACAAGCCTACACACATTGGCTTGGACCCTTGGACTTATGAAAGACTAGCATGGATAAAGGTTTATCAAGGCTTCAATCAAAAGCAAGGCTCATGTGAACATATGCTTATATGTTCTTACTACTTTACCCCTTGTAAAAGTCTAAGTGACTTGACCTTTGGTTGTAATCACTTTAAGTCACTTACCTACCACTAGAGTCGTGGATTTTTTGAATGTTGAGATTGAGAGAATATCTCCCTACTTTTAGAGGAGAGATTCAAGGGAGCCTAAGTTTGAATTTCAAATTCAAAAGAAGATCAAATTTCTATAAAGCATGTAATGAAAAAGTCGCGGGGTACACTCTCACTTCAGCTCACTCCCCGAGGCTAAATCTCTTTGTAATTCATTGTGTGTGAAGGTTACTCCATAGCCAACACCACAATACCTCATCTAGCTCTGCTTGGCAAGCTAATGAGATTGTACAAACACATACATCAATAGAAGTATACATTCATCATCTCTGTTTTGTCTGAGTCACCTACTCCAAGTCTGTCAACTTCATCAGGGCATTTCTCTGGATCTACTGAACCAAATCAAGTGTTCTATAGCTCATTGGAACCAGCTCAAAGTCTACTACAAGCATACAAGATTTCAAAGGATTCCATTCAGCCATTTGGGAGAAAATCGAGTCGAGGTGCACACTGGTATTTGTCTGTAGAGTTCCTGAAAAGTCGGGGGTGATTATAATTTTGCTAAACTTATTTCTCAGTGCATAGTTTATCAATTGAAGTGATTCCACTTGTGATTGGTAGCTTACTAAGGTACATTGATACTCCCAAAAGGAATTGTTCCAATTTTAAGTGTGCTGGACACACTGAGTAAAAGTCTGAGCAGGTATCATAACAAGAATAGAAGGTTTTGCTTGATTTTTGAAGTACCAACTTATCTGTTTTGGTTTGATCATTACCCAAACCATTTCCAAAGTACATATATGGTTTCTTTATGTCATTTGGAAGCTAAGCTAGTGTACTAAGCATATCTGAAGAGAAAAGAGGGCAGGTGTGAAGCAGGTTTTGCAGCACCAACTGATTTCCTGAGTGCATCCATCCATCACTCTCAACAGCATGAACCCATTAGAATCTTTTGAGACTCTTCAAATGAACCCTATTGACATAAAATCATATGAACTTATGAAACCCTAGGGTTGAATACCCATGAATCTTGCATGTATAAATATAAAATACTCATTAAATGAGTAATTAGGGTAAACCCTAATATGAACATAGAATCTTCGTCATCATTTGCACCTATAAACACTTTCAAAGTAGTTAATTCCAATCCACACAACTGATTAACAATGATTATAAAAGGTTAAAGTTCACCAATAAAGTTATTTTCATTTTCTCTGGTCATCAACGGAAAGGTTGAAATCTTTCCGACATTAGCCCCGGCCAATCTCCTGCACATCGTCCTCGATGGGCCAAACCTGCAGATCATAGAAAGCAATATCAAATTCTTTTGAGAAGTATTCATGACTCAAATTCAAATAGACGGTATATAAAAAAAATGCTTCTATCATTAGTACATTTTCAAATAGCAAAGAAAACTTATTAAATTATGTAAACTTGAATTTCAACCTTTTCGTTCGATGCATGAATTGGAAAGAGGTTTTAGAAGGAAACTACAGAAGTCATTCAAATAGTGTTCGTACTAACTCTTCTATTAACTCTATTCATCAGTAAAGCATATGTTATATAGGCCTTCTATCCTCATCTCCTAACCATTTGCCATTAAGATACAAAAAACTAACTCCCCTCTAGCATACATCCCCCTTACATAGCCCGCTTTTCAATTCAGAAGTGATTTCGAGACCATAACTGATTTATTTGATTTTTCTTTTATCTCAAATTTTTATAATAATTTTTCCTTTTTGTCATTGTTCCTTTTTTCATATACAGCAACCATTAATGTATTGCTTTCAATTTTTCTTCGCAACTTTTTTGATGAAGGGGAAAGGCTTAACCCCTAATCAGAGCAAAGGATCTAGAGGTAAGCTAAAGCGGGAATGAGGATCTCTTTAGCTAAATGGGTCAGATTTAAGGAAGCTTACCTATATAAAACAAGCCTACTTCTACTAGGAGTTGCAAGTTAAGGGTTCCTTCAACTATCCATATGACAACCATAGGTCTCTAATCCCAATCTTCACTTCAAGCACGTTCCTACTTCAGCGTAAATTCTACTTTTCATAATTTTAAGAGGTTTCTTAACCTATCTAAAGAATGTACAATTCTAATTATGATAATGCATGAACTTTCATAATAAATTAAAACATAAATCAGGTTTAGAACTTTTTCACCTGATCTATATTGACTCCATCTTTAGATCTCTTTAAGTTCATCAGAACTTTTGGCATAACATCTCCAATTGCTTTGATCAATTCACCTTCAAAACCTGTAAGCACTCATAAAGTAGAAGCTACAAAATCTTCATTATCATTTATTTTGCAAATAGAAATTCATATATTCTATCAAATTCATCTTCATTATGGCACAGTTTTCATCATAAAAAATTCATAGTGGTTATAATGATCATAAATAATGCATTCTTAATTTTTAAAATAGTTTTTTCAACCTATGTAACAAAATCATAAATTTCACATTAGGTTTTTCAACCTATGAAATAAATTTTAGAAAAAATCATAATGTTCATAGTCTAATATAACCATCATATTTGTTGTAAACAAAATCATTTTGATCAAAATATTCATCATTTCATTATAATAATGTTCTCATAATTGTTCATCATAATAGATTTCTTCCTGATTGTGAAAGAAAGAAAATCATAAGTTCATCAAAGCATAATGTAAAACTTCATCATAAGCTAGCTTTTCCAAGCATAAAACTTCATAAAACAAAACAATTTAGGTATTTGTTTCTCAACTTTAGGAAAGCAGCATATATGCAATATCAAAAATTGAAAAGTTTTATCTTCAATAAACAATTCCATCATAATACAACTATTTCTCGTAAATTCTTCTCCTTTTTCTTAACTTTAGATGAGTTTTTAATATTATTTTCAATCTTCCATATGGCTTCTTGTACCCATTTTCCCATCTTCTTGTCATGTTCTAATTGAATTTGAAGATTTTCATCTTCAGATGTTTGTACTATTCTTTTATCAGTTTTATTTTGATCACATTTATTGTCATTTTCTTTGACTTTAGGTTCTGTTTTATCCACATATATGTCTTCATTTGCATTAATTGATTGTTCATTTTCATCATCTTTTATCCTGACATCTTCTTCTTTCTTAAATTTTTTCAATGTATCTTGATCCTTAGATATATTTTGCATATCAATGTTACTCATAGATTTAGGTTTAAGACGGTTTCGATCATTGTCCAAGCATTCACATTTAGTCACAATCTTGGTGTTCATAGAATGTAATTGACATACATTACTTTTCTCATTATGACTCTTAGGTTTCCATTGTTTTTGAAGTTTGGTTTTAGGACTCAATTTTGTTTGATCAAAATAGTCTATCATCCCCCCTCTACCTAAGTTTAATCTCAAAGGTAATTGTGTTTGATAATCACATATTTTCTGTTCACTTTCTAGTACCAATTGTTGGCTACATGCTTTCTCATAGGCCATACAATTTCCATAAGTATGACCTAGTTGGTCACACCAGAAGCATCTTACAGTTCTCTTTGGTCTTTGATATAAAGGCCTAGGAACGACTCTTCTATTATTGGGTAAAGGTTTTTGGTCAATAGAATATATAGATCTACTTTGAACTTGTACATGATATTTATCTTTGCATTCACATGTAGCACTTTCTTGTATTTGATTGTTTAACCTTTCAATGTTCTCTTTTAAACTTGCAATGTCATGACCAATAGTTTTGAATGATGAAATTTCTTTTACATGATTTGTTAATGTTTCCATATTTTCATTCAAATTTGATAGTTCATAATGAAGAATTCCTTCTAAATTCCTAAACTCATGATCAAATTGAGTATCTATTGACTTAAGAGTTGCATTAAAGTCAGATACTACTGTAGTTAAGATTGAAAGAAACGAGTTTAAGGACTCAAACTTGGAATTCACCTTTAAATCTATAGAGGAAACTAATCGTGATTCCATATCATGCAGAAGGTTCTCTACATTAGATTTCATTTTCGTTTAACTATGTGCAAACCAGGAAAATTCAAATATAAATACCTGGAATTTGGTTCCGGTCGGATGTACCTGAGTCGTAATGCCGATTTGTTCACGTCGGGTTCACCAAAGTTGTCGTAGGGGGGTGTGAAGGTAGGCTGACGTTCATCCAAAAGAATCACGCTAACCTAATCGTGTGACTGCACGCAGGGTGCTTCTAAGTATGCTTAGGGCTTTCGGTTGCTTTCTCAGTTTAGGATAGTTAAAAACTATAAATTTCTAATATATTCGAGTTTAAATTAAGAACTAATTTTTTAGAACTAGGAGCCGTAAGGACGAGCGTTTCTATATCTTTCTATCGCGTAAAAATAAGAAGGTAAGATTAGTTTTTCGCTAACTATTTGATCTTTAAGGCATTCAGTTTCATTTGAATCGTCTTGAAAATTATCATCGTTTCTATCTACGGATGGTGGGAAAAGGTCTTCACTACTCTCAATGCTAAGTGGAACAATAGAAAGTAAATGTAAAGTTCTACTAGGGTCATGCAAAGTTTCTTCTACTATCTTATCTTTTACTAGTTCTTCAACTTCAATTGGTTTAGGAAATAATGCCTCAAATGTAGATGAAGGTAGAAAGGAACTACTTGATGAGGCTTCTTGCAACATAAGATGAAATGACACTAGATTAATGTTCAAATTCCTATACAAGCCTAAAGATAATGTTCATAAAAGATATTCTAATCAAGTTTAAAAGGATAACCTATACAAATCTTATGTGGAGTGCAAATACAATCTCTTTATAAAGAATCCTATACAACTATAGTTCTAAATGAACAATCTTCAAATGTTGCAAGTTTGTAAGCTTGAAATCTCGTAATCTTGTGTTCTCGTATTCTCCTTTGTAATCTCTTCAATGTTCTGCAAGAAAACATTAGCCATATTAGTAATATTACAAGAATCATTAAGAACCTTAAAAGACATTAGACACATACATTAAAGCATACACGTGCTCATGCATGCTAACAATCATTCATGCACATGCTAACATTAGGTAAATGCACATTCATACTAATACTTAAATGCATTTATGCACATGCATACATATATGAACTTATAGGTTAACATACACACAAACACATACATTTATATGCTCATGTATGACCACATGCACATATTCCCATAAAATGCATTCCTACACAAATATGCTTTACACTTTACTCATTCAACCACATGCATTCATACACATGCTTATGCATGCTACCACACATTCATGTACATGCTAACACTTATGAAACTAAAACCATACATTAGTGTACCTAACTTGATAAAATAACTAATTTTATCTATCTAATTATCTTAGGGTAACTCAATTTATATCTCTCTCTCTCTCTTCCTCTCTCTCTCTTTCTTTCTCTGTCGTTCTCTCTCTCTCTCTCTCTCTCTCTCTTTCTCTCTCTCTCTCTTTCTCTCTCTCTCTCTCTCTCTCTCTCTCTCTCTCTCTGTCTCTTTCTCTCTCTCTCTCTCTCTCTCTCTCTCTCTCTCTCTCTCTCTCTCTCTCTCTCTCTCTCTCTCTCTCTCTCTCTCTCTCTCTCTCTCGGCGGCGCTGCTTATTTAATTTCCTGCTCTCTCTCTCCCGCTGTCAGAGCCCTATGTGGCAGACTTTAGTCACTCCCTCTACTCTCTCTACATCTCTGAGAATCACCCGCAAATAGTGCAGCCACGCAACTCTCAGTCTCTCTCCTTCCTCTCTCTCACTATGCTATCGTGCGTTGCGTGACAGAGGCTGCCATGGAGGGATCTGAGAAATTTCTCTCTCTGAACTCTATGGTACCCTCTACGCTATCTCATGTCTATCGTGCGCGCGCTGCAGCTATGCAAACAAAGTGAAAGAGTTTGGTCAGAGCACTGTGGAGATTCTCTCTCTAACCATAGCCTACACATTTGCCAGACCTGCTGTAATTGATGACAGTAACTAACTCCCTCTCTAACTCTCACTCTCATGCCATCAGTTTCTATGCACTTCAGCCCATCTCTTTCTCTCTCTTTCTGACTATGAATCTTTCTGATGCGGACTCCTATTGCCAGAGATAGAAGAGAAAGAGTAAGAATAATTAAATAAAACAGCTCTCTCTAGTTGCAAACAACAACAACAGAGTGGAGAAGAGGAAGAATCAAAATGATACTTGTAAGAAAATATTAGCAAAATATGGAGCAAAGCCCACATATTTATACACACAGAGATCTTCATTTTACCACTCTTTTTTATTTGCTTTAAATTCTCAACCTCACTCTTGCCCACACATCTCAACCACACTTTAACTAACTTTTCTTTCTCAACCTGTCTTTTAATACCTTCACTCACACACCATTCTTTCTACCATTCACTTTTCCTACTTTAATTGCATAAATTATTTAGGCCACTCTTTTATCTTGCACACATAATTACCACACTTTTAACTACTCACTTTAACCACTTTAGTTACACACTTAATTCACACCACTCTTTAAACACTATTCATATATACCACTCATTAATTATCCACTTCATTTTCATTTTAATTCTATTATCCTAAATTTCTTAATTAAATAATGCATTTAAATTAAGCTTATGTTAAGAAATTAATATATTAGAACCTTAGTATTTAAATGCACACACATGAGTAAATTAATTAATTAAATCATATTTTAATTTTTAATACATAAATATTCGTTTTAAACATTAATTAAATACATGTTAATTAAATCATATTTTAATTTTTAATACATAAATATTCGTTTTAATTAATTTAATTAAATACATGTTATTTTAACCCTTAAAATTCAATAAAACCCTTGAAATCCTACTAGAAACCCTTTGGTAATCCCTGATAACCCATTAAAATCCTTCTGAACCCTATCATGAGCCCATTAACACTTAAATAAAATCTAGCATGAACGCATTAGAATCTTTTGAGACCCTTCAAATGAACCCTATTGACATAAAATCATATGAACTTATGAAACCCTAGGGTTGAATACCCATGAATCTTGCATGTATAAATATAAAATACTCATTAAATGAGTAGTTAGGGTAAACCCTAATATGAACATAGAATCTTCATCATCATTTGTACCTGTAAACACTTTGAAAGTAGGTAATTCCAATCCACACAACTGATTAACAGTGATATAAAAGGTTAAAGTTCACCAATAAAGTTGTTTTCATTTTCTCTGGTCATCAACGAAAAGGTTGAAATCTTTTCGACAGCGTCTTTCTTTGATTTATATAACTTTTACAAACTATCTATAACAACTTTTTGCTCGTGCGAACAAGATTCAGTTATACATTTCCAATCCGGTTGCTGCTAACACTCTGGCACGCACGGTGGACTCGAACCCGCAGGTTTACAAAACTATTGCTCATCTGTAATGCCTTCTAAGTACATATTTCTAGCTAATCTAAAGGTGTGGGCGATCTTTTTCTTTAGAGTTTCTAATAATTGTTTTAGGGTGTCCGGTTCTATTAGTTGTGCATCTATTCTTACCGAACTTAGAGCTATGGCTTCGGTGAGCAAAATTTCTGCTTGGGTCTGCAGAAAGGCTTCGTGTAAATAAAATTCGTTTGCGAGCGCCGCATCTCTGGATGTCTTCATGTCTGCAACCTGCTTTTCTGATGGAGAATGTTAATCTCCAAAAGAACAACTTATTCTTGTGATTAGAGCACCTCTATACCAAGAATAAGTCAAAACCTTTCACACATTTAGAGGATCAACTTCTAATTATCAAAAGATGAACAAATCTGTGAAGAAGGTGATACACAGAAAAGTCTGCTGCACTATTTCCTTACATTGACTTATCAAATGTGTAAAGTTTTTCATGAAACTTTGTACGAATTATCTCTTAGAGATTGCGCAACTATTCCAAGTTGAATTACTCCAAAAGATTAAGTGTAGCTTGAGAAATCAACTTCTCAAGTTACCTATGTCAGAAACTGTACTTCTGAGAAGTCGATTCAGACACCCCTAACTTCTTAACTTTGATTCTCACAGTATCTAACCCGTTTTGCCAAATGCTTTTAGCCACGAGTAGATCACCTTCCAACTTAAAGATTAAGTGCTTGCTTGCACAAAACTTTAAACTATGGAGTGAGCACTGACCAAAAGATTAAACACGAATTTTGCGCCTGTTTTAGAGAACTGTAGACATTCAACACATATGAATGTTCCTACTCATAATTCTCCTAGCCTGTTCACAATTGGACTCTGAAATTCAGGTCACAGGCTCATCAACTAACAACTTAGATATCCTCAAAAGGATTTCACAAATGATCAAACACAGAAGGAGCAGACACGAAAAGATCGGGCGCAATATTTCTTCATTAACTCAGGAAATTACAACTGAGTGATGAGAGCAAACACAAATTCACTTTCCACTATCTCATAGCTTCTATCTTCCTAATTCTTGACTTGTAACTAATGTCACATATGCTCTAATGTGCTCTCCATACATGCCCCGACTTTTTCTCAAGGTATTTATAGATAATTTGTACATAATTCTTACTGAACAAAAGATCTAAGTCATCTATGACTATACTAATGTACATATGTGTACAAGGCAACATTCTGACTTCTTCTTCATTTTGCAAATGTCTTCCTTTGCTTCATTCTGACCATAAGCATTTTCCAAGATCTGTATAATCACCAATTTGTGATTGGTTTGCTCCAACAGCTCCCCCTCAATCACTAATTGTGATTATTCCATTCTTCTTCACTCCTGCCATCTCCTTGAATCTCTGTAGCTTAGGTCCATCCAAACTCTTTGTCATCATATCTGCCACTTGTTCTTTTGTTGGAGTGTACATCACTTCAATCTCTTTATCAAGTACCTTTTCCCTCAAGAAATGATACTGTATCTCTATATGCTTAGTCCTGGCATGAAAAACAGGGTTAGCTGCCAAATACAAAGAACTCATATTGTCTCCAAAAATTATTGGAGTACTATGATCAATCTCAAAACTTTTCATCAAGGTCTTCAACCATATGACTTCTTTTGCAGCTTCTACCATTCCCTTATACTCGGCCTCTGTGGATGATAAAGCAACTGTGTGTTGCTTCTTTGAACACCAAGACACTAACTTGTCTCCAACATAACATAGATATCCATGAGTAGACCTTCTATCATCTGAGTCACCTGCCCAATCTGCATCACTAAACACTTTGATTCTTGTGTCAGAAGTGAAACCATAGTACAAACCTTCACTTAGGGTTCCTTTGATATATCTGAGTACCCTTTGGGCTGCAATCCAATGAGTCTTCTTTGGACAATGCATAAATTGTGACAACACACCTACTGCATATGATAGATCTGGCCTTGTCAAGGTAGCATAGATTAGACTACCTACCAAACTCTGATATTTCTTCATGTCATTGAACTCTTCACCTCCATACCTGCTTAATTTATGATTTACCTCCAATGGTGTGGTTGAGGTCTTGCAATCTTCCATGTTAAATTTGACTAGAAGATTCTTCAAGTATCTCTCTTGTGTTACATATACTCCATGTTGAGTATACACAATCTGCATTCCTAGAAAATAAGATAAGTTTCCCAAGTCACTTATCTTAAACTCCTTCTCTATTTGCTTCTTGAGTTCATTGATTCCTTGAGCATCTGTTCCTGTAACAATAATATCATCAACATAAATGCACATGTAAATATATCCATTTTCACTTGCCTTCACTAGCAAGCTACTATCTGCCTTTGATGCTTGAAACCCACATTCATTCAAGAACTTGACCAATCTGTAATTCCAAGCTCTTGGGGCTTGCTTCAACCCATATAAAGCTCTCTTGAGCTTACACACATAATCTGATCCAATTGACTCCATAAAACCTTCTGGTTGTTCCATATATACTTCATCTGCAATGTAACCATTAAGAAATGCATTCTTCACATCCAATTGTGATAATTTCCATCCTTTGCAAGTAGCAATAGCAATCAATATCCTAATTGTAGACATCTTAGCAACAGGACTAAAGGTCTCATCATAATCTACCCCATAAGTTTGGGCATAACCTTTAACCACTAGTCTAGCCTTATATCTAGACACCTTACCATCTGCAAACCTCTTTGTTTTGTATACCCACTTGCATCCAATGACCTTCTGATTCTTTGGTCTTGGTACTAATTCCCAAGTTTCATTCTCAAGTAGAGCATCATACTCTTCTTGCATTGCCTTCTCCCAATTCTGTTTACCTTTGGCTTCTTCAAAAGTAATTGGGTCTTCTTCTGTTTTCACAATGTAAGCATAATCTCTTGTTGTTAGGAAAGATGTATCATAACTATACCTTATAGGCTCTTTCCTTTCTCTTGTAGATCTTCTGATTTCTGCACTTCTTGAAGTTTCAGCCTCATTTGATTCTGGATCAAATCTTGGCCCTTCTTCTACATGATCCTGCACTCTACATCTAGAGTCAACTTCATCAATAATTTCTTCACAAACTTTTACCTTTGCCTTTCCTTTCCTTTGAATTTCTTCAACACCTGCATACTCATTTGGTGATCCTGTATACCATGTGTTTTGCTCAAATGTTACATCTTTAGTAACAAGAAATTGCTTTGTGGATGGACTCCACAACCTGTAACCCATCTGTCTATCATCATATCCAATAAACACATACTTCTCTGCTTTTGGTTCTAGCTTATGTCTTAATTGTGAAGGAACATAAGCATATGCAATACATCCAAATACTTTACAATGATCAAAACTAGGCTTCTTACCCCACCATGCTTCATAAGGGGTTCCTCCATCCAAAGCTTTGCAAGGCAACCTATTCACAAGGTATGTTGCAGTGTTAATGGCCTCTGCCCATAAGTAATTTGGACAATTCTTTTCCTTCATCATGGCTCTTGCAAACTCTACAAGAGTCCTATTTCTCCTTTCTGCTACTCCATTCTGTTGAGGGGAGTACCTGCAAGTCACTTCTCTTTTGATACCTGCATTCCACAAATAATCATCAAACTCTTTTGAGAAATACTCTCCCCCTCCATCTGATCTTAACCTCTTTAGCTTTTGTCCTGTAATCCTTTCTGCATAAGCATGGAAATGTTTGAATGTCTTGAAGACTTCTGATTTGTCCTTGATTACATACAAAGTAATCCACCTGGTTGCATCATCAACAAACAACACATAATATCTGGATCCATTTATACTATAGTCCCTTGAGGGACCCCATACATCTGTATGAACCAATTCAAGCATGTTTGAATACTTGTACCCTGATTTGTTATAAGAACTTTTGTGTGCTTTACCTAATTGACAAGCTTCACACTTGTACACCATATGTTGCCCTTCAATGTTTGGCAATCCAAGCACCACCTGATTCTTTGACATTTCCTTTATAGCTCTCTCATTGAAATGACCTAGCCTCTTATGCCATAGGTCTAATTCAGATACCTTTTGACCTCCATAGGTAAACAATGCATGTCCCACATTACCTTGGACTTTAAGAGTGAACAATCTTCCTTCCTTTTTACCTGCAATTATGGTTCTATATCCCTGATTTGGATCTTGTACATAGACACCATCATTTGTAAATCTTACCTCATATCCTTTCTCCACAATTTGCCCTACACTTATCAAATTTTTAGGAATAGTAGGGACATAAAGTACCTTACTCAGAAGTGTACTTCCACTCTTTGTCTTTACTGATCCAATGCTCTCCACTTTATGTTTAGTATTGTCACCTGTTTGAACTGTATGTCCATTCACCCTTGCTTCCATATCAGTCATCAAGGATAGGTTCCCACTCAGATGGTTGCTACACCCTGAGTCAATATAAAACACTCTTTGATCATCTCCCATTGATTCATGAGTTGCATTCAGGATAAGAGTCATGTCATCCTTCTGATCTGATGCATAATTGTAATAATTATTGTTGTAGGACTGAGATTGGAAGTTTCTTCCACCTCCTCTACCATATGATGTCCTACCACCTCTTCCTCTGAAATTGCCTCTTTGGTTTCTGCCTCCTCTACCTCTTTGACTATAATTCTGATTGTTGTATCCTCCACTTTGATTATTATACCAACAATCATTTGCCAAATGATTTGTTCTGCCACAAATCCAACAAGCTTTAGCATTATCTTTGTTCTTACCTCCTCTTCCTTTACCTCTGAAATTTGTCTTTCCTTTTGTGAAGTTGGCTTGATTTGAATTCCCTTCATCATCATTTGATTGCTTTCCCTTGCCATTCTTTTTCTTGTCTTTGGAGTACATAGCTTGACTTGTACTTCTATCATTGTCTCCTTTAAGATCCTGCTCAAAGGTTAGCATGTGTCCTAGCAATTGATTAAGGTCAGGAGTAAAGTGATCAAGTGACAATTCTATGGACAAGATAAAAGGCTTCCACTTTTCATCACCTCTTAGACCTGTAAGTATTTGTCTTACCAACTTTTCCTCTTCAATATCTTCATCCACTGCTCCCAAGCTATCTGCAATATCTTTCATCCTTGCCACATAATCTGAAATTGATTGTGAACTCTTCTTCTTGAAGGTTGTGAACTCAGCCCATAGTGAGGACTTCCTTGACTTAGTAGTATTTTGGAAATGCTCTTCCAAGGCATTCCAAACATCTGTAGCACTTTCTAAACCTCTGATGTGAGGTAGAAGGTAATCATTTACAGCCATGTAGATGATGCTCCTTGCTTGAGCATCCTTTCTCATCCAAGTCTTCAACATTGCAAGTTCCTCCCTAGTAGGAATACTTGGATCTGCAAATTCTGGTTTTTCTTCATCTCCTGTAATGAATGATATAAGATCTTTGCTCATGAGGTGTGCTTCCATCCTCATGGACCATGCTGGATAGTTCTCCCTATCTAGCTTATCAATCTGCAAGCTTTCTCCCATCTTGTATCCACCTGTGTATTGAAAACTTCAAGCTTTACAAACAATGTATGTACCTTTACTTCGAATCAAGACTCCTTTTGCCTTTCTTGATGTCAATTTGTCTTCTCCTCAAGCTTTGACTCCAAGCTTTCACTTCTTGATCCTTCAAATGTTGAATCTTTTGAATCTGCAGCAGTCGAGATCCTCCTTTTCTTCAAATTCCTTCAAATTGATGTCTCCTGCTCTGATACCACTGATGGAGAATGTTAATCTCCAAAAGAACAACTTATTCTTGTGATTAGAGCACCTCTATACCAAGAATAAGTCAAAACCTTTCACACATTTAGAGGATCAACTTCTAATTATCAAAAGATGAACAAATCTGTGAAGAAGGTGATACACAGAAAAGTCTGTTGCACTATTTCCTTACATTGACTTATCAAATGTGTAAAGTTTTTCATGAAACTTTGTACGAATTATCTCTTAGAGATTGCGCAACTATTCCAAGTTGAATTACTCCAAAAGATTAAGTGTAGCTTGAGAAATCAACTTCTCAAGTTACCTATGTCAGAAACTGTACTTCTGAGAAGTCGATTCAGACACCCCTAACTTCTTAACTTTGATTCTCACAGTATCTAACCCGTTTTGCCAAATGCTTTTAGCCACGAGTAGATCACCTTCCAACTTAAAGATTAAGTGCTTGCTTGCACAAAACTTTAAACTATGGAGTGAGCACTGACCAAAAGATTAAACACGAATTTTGCGCCTGTTTTAGAGAACTGTAGACATTCAACACATATGAATGTTCCTACTCATAATTCTCCTAGCCTGTTCACAATTGGACTCTGAAATTCAGGTCACAGGCTCATCAACTAACAACTTAGATATCCTCAAAAGGATTTCACAAATGATCAAACACAGAAGGAGCAGACACGAAAAGATCGGGCGCAATATTTCTTCATTAACTCAGGAAATTACAACTGAGTGATGAGAGCAAACACAAATTCACTTTCCACTATCTCATAGCTTCTATCTTCCTAATTCTTGACTTGTAACTAATGTCACATATGCTCTAATGTGCTCTCCATACATGCCCCGACTTTTTCTCAAGGTATTTATAGATAATTTGTACATAATTCTTACTGAACAAAAGATCTAAGTCATCTATGACTATACTAATGTACATATGTGTACAAGGCAACATTCTGACTTCTTCTTCATTTTGCAAATGTCTTCCTTTGCTTCATTCTGACCATAAGCATTTTCCAAGATCTGTATAATCACCAATTTGTGATTGGTTTGCTCCAACATTTTCCATATTGTTTACTCTTTCTTTTTGATTGTCCAATTGATTTTCCCGTCTCTCGATCTCTTGATTCTGGAACTGGATCGTGCTGGAGTAGGCGTCCCTTTCTCTACGTAAATCTGTTATTACCTTCTGTGTTTGAGCTTCTTTTGACAAATATTGTTTGACCATATTGTTTACATCAGCTAATTGATCTTTGTATCTTTGTAGTTCTTCCGCTGTCTTCATTGCCATATCGTGCTGTTCTTGGCCTCTTTGTACCACTTCATCGAGTTGAACTCTGGTCTCTTCCAATAGATTACCTAATGCTGTTCTGGCACTTCTTTATCCTTTAGATCAAGCTTCAACTGACTGATTTCGGCCTGTGCAATCTGTAATGATTCTTCTTTCTTTGTGAGCTTAGCCACTGCCGCATCTCGCTGATTGGCAATTGTCTGCTGTTCTGCAAGTTGAGCTTGGAGATGGGTAATTTGTGAGTGCAGCTGATGGTTTTCGGCTTTGACCGCATCTATTTCTTCTTGCAAAGGCGTGATGTGATAGGTTAATGAGCAATTGACCCATGTTTGCCAATTCAGAGATGACGGGGATCGAAGGAAGTGGGAGATGTTGGCGAGGTTGAGATGAGGACGCGGTTAGGAGTTGTTGGGAGTTGGGTGGGGAGTAGTTTGGGGATGAGGAAGAAGAGTTAGCGTGCTCGTCAGGGTGAATGGGTTGGATGGGGATAATGGTTTTGATTGGCGGCTCTGGTGGGGGAGTGGGAAGAACAGAATTTGACTCTGTTACCTTATCTCTGGTGTGTTGTGCAGTTTCTTCGGCTGTGGAGTCAACTGCCTTAAGCAGCTCTTCGAGAACTTCTTTAGCAATTTGTTCCTCATTTGCTTGCTGTTCCCCCCTCAGATTGTTGCTGGGATGCTTCTTCTGTAGAGCTTGTGTCGGCTTCAGTATGATTTTCCTGTTCTTGTAGCTCTTGGGAAGATGATTGTGCGGAGGATTCATGCTGCATCGATGTTGCGGTGTCGTGGAATGTTTCCTCGTCATGTTTTGCTTCTTCTTTGTCATCATCTTTGTTTCCTTTGGCTGATTTATGTGCTTCACTCTCAGAAGAACTCATTCTGATTCTCTTTCTGCAGAAGAGTTGGTTTAGCTCCTCTTCATCTTCTTCATGATCGTCCCATAATTGTACTGATTCTTCATGTCGCAGAACAGGTCCACGGGGTGGTGGTTGTGCTGCAAGGATGGTCGGAAACAGGAATGATATGATATGAGGGAGTCTTGATCTTGGCATTCCTCCCTTGTTTACCTGTTTGATGATTGCTACGCATTCTTTGTGAATGCGGTGGAAGAAATAGGACGTGAAATTTACTGGTTCTCGGGCGGCTAAGTCTATGGCGGAGTAGAAGGGACGAGATATTCCATAAGTGCGTTTCTGTAGGTTGAGAATAGCTACTAAGAATTGGAGGGCTGATCTTTCAGGTTCTGGTCGACAAAGGATCATGTATTTGTTTGACGAATACCTAGGAAATAATTGGGTCATTGTTGCTACGGGGAGATTCAGGCCATTTTCCCGACGTTGCGAAGGGAGTCGGAATGATTCAGCAAATGTTTGGAAGGTGATCAGTGTACGGGATGGGAGGGAGGTGATCGGCCAACTCTGCTCGGTGGCAGGTGTGTTGGCGATGGCGGAGATGATCTGGGCAAAGAATGGGTGGGATTCCACTGAATGCCAAGGCAGTTCAGCGAAATTGGATAGCCCACAAATGCGCAGGAACTCTCCTACGTCGGCAGGGAGTCCATCACGGAAGGCGGCATAGTTAGCCAAAGCTTCCATGGCGCACACAGAGACAATAAGCACAAGCACACAGAACACAGGGTACGCACAATAACACAAATCACACAAACACAATAGCGATCTTCGGCGAAACAGAAAATTTTAAGTAGATGCGTTGCAGGGGAGAGCAATCAAGAATGACTAATCATCACGCGGTATTGAGATGATTATTCTTAACTTCTGTATGCATGCGTGAGTAACTGGAAAGGGCAGGGCGGCTGTGGACATAATTAGGTATCAAAACGCGGATATTTACAGACTTAGTTTATTAAGCACACCAAAAAAGAAAAGAAAAGAAAATAAAAGAAAAGAGAACGCCAAAAGATGCGGCTAATTGCGAAATGTTTTCAGTGTGGATTAGATGCTTGTTGATACGGCCGCAGCTTTGATCCATTTATCACCTTTGGAAGAGGAATTCCGGTCAAAATGGTCAATCGAAAACTTGCTGGGCCCACTTGTTCAGCAATCCGGTAGGGACCAAACCATCGTAACTTGAATTTGCCAGTAGAGCCATTCGACTTTGAATTGTAAAAGAGTACAAGTTGTCCCACCGAGAAAATTGGAGTCTTTAGATATCGATCATATGTTCGAGCTTGTCTTAGCTGTACTTCCTGCATAGTCAAAAAACTGTGCCATCGATGCTCGTCTAATTCTCTGAGTGTATCCAACCGAAATGACAGTGATTCTTTAGGTAGCAGTTTTTGAGCGATTACTACTCGTAAAATTGGCATAACTATCTCCATCGGTGTTATTGCTTCCAATCCATAAGCTAGTTTGAAAGGGGTTAATCCTGTTGTTACCTTGTATGTACTCCGATATGCCCATAATACTGCAGGTAGCAGTTGATCCCATCTTTCCGGTGTTTCCAAAATGAGTTTTTGAAGCATATTCAACAAAGTCTTGTTTGTACTCTTAGCCAAACCATTTGCACGAGGATAATATGGTGAACTAAATTTATGTGTGACCTGAAACGAATGTGTGAGTACTTTCATTAAATTGTTGACAAAATGAGTGCCTTGATCTATAACAAGTTCCAGCGGTAAGCCAAAACGTGGAAAGACATCCTTCAGTAGACACTTAGCTAGCGCAACAGCTGTGGCAAACCGTAAAGCCCAGGCTTCTGCCCATCTAGTAGCATAATCAGTACATGTCAAAATATAACGATTATTACTGAGGATTGCTGGTGGTGTAATAGGGCCAATGAAATCTAGATCCCACTTCTGAAAAGGCTCTAATGGCAAGAGAGGTTGTAGAGGGAAAAGATGACGTTGCAGGGGCTGTCCAGATCTCTGACAACTATCACATTGTTTGACAAACTGTGATACATCCCTGTACATAGTAGGCCACCAGAGACCACTTTGCAGAATTTTCCGGTGTGTTAAGTATGCAGCAAAATGGCCACCGGAAGGAATTGAGTGAGCCAAATTAATGACTGAGTTAACTTCATGTGGTGGAATACAACGAAGTAAAACTCCAGTGTGATCTATATAGGTTTTTTTCCCCAGCAATTAACCGAAATCGACGACTGAAAACTGAAATTTTCCTTCGTATTGCAGGAGAAGTCTGAGTAGGAAGGTATCCATCAGTGAGGAAGGTCAAGATCTCATCATAATATATAGATGGCATAGGTGGGTCTGTAATTTCATCATTAGTCGGTTCAAAGACATAAATTGCCGGTGTTGTGTCATCTATACCGACCGGAGCTTCACCGGAATCTAAGCGAGAGAGAAAATCTGCTAAGGCATGTGAACTGCCTCGTCGATGAATAACTTCGTAGTCAAACTCTTGTAAAAGCAGAACCCATCGTGCTAATCGACCACCTAGATGCTGTTGTCGAACTAGATAGACAAGTGCAGCATGATCTACATGAAAAGTAAATCTACGGCCCAGCAAATAATGTCTGGATTTCTTGACAGAATATACTAGACCTAGACATTCTCTCTCTGTTATAGAGTAATTCTTTTCAGCAGGGGCTAATCTTCGACTTGCATAGTACACTGGTCTGAACCACTTATCGGTTTGTTGCATTAGAACGCTTCCTAATGCTATATCTGAAGCATCAACAAATACATGAAATGGGTGATCCCAGTCAGGAGGCTGTAAGATTGGAACCTGTGTTAGTAATCCCTTTAGATGATCAAAAGCAGTTTGACAGTCCGGGGTCGAGGGGTCTTGGTTATCAATCGGTTCAGTGGTATTGCCAAATGAGCAAGCCACCGTAAGTGTCGACCATGCCATCTTACTTGGCCCACGAAGCGCATTACTTCCTTAGGTGTAGTGGGTACAGGTGTTTCTAACACAGCTGTGATTTTATCTAGATCCACCTGTATGCCTTATGCAGATACAATGTGACCAAGTAGCTTTCCACATGAAACCGCAAACACAGATTTGTTTGGGTTCAAACAGAGTCTGTATTCTCTGCACTTTTCAAAGCAGCACCGTAAATGGAATAGGTGTGCTATCATCTTATCGAAAATCAAAAAATCATCAAGATATACCTGCATAAAAGAGGTAAGGTAAGGAGAAAATATTTCCTGCATACACCTTTGGAACGTACTTGGGGCAATTCTTAATCCAAACCACATAACAGTACATGCGAAAACACCCCAGTTGGTAATGAAGGCGGTCTTCGGTATATCCTGTTCAGCCATTCTAACTTGATTATACCCATTGTACCCATCTAAGAATGAATACATTTCATGTCCTGCTACTCTATCAAGCATTGTGTCAAGAAAAGGGAGCGGAAATGGATCAGGCACTGTAGCTGCGTTCAGGATCTGGTAATCTACACATATTTGTAACTGCTTATTCTTTTTAGGGACAATAACAATTGGTGAGATCCATTCAGCATGCTCTACTAGTACAATGAATCTGACTTTGAGTAGCCTATCAAGTTCTGCCTTAACCTGTGATGCATAGTTTGGATTCATCCGGTAGCTGGGTTGCTTAAGTGGTTTTGCTTCTGGCTTCAGCATGACCCTGTGTTGATAGATGCGCTCTTTGTAATCCCATGCAAATACATCAGAAAATTCTCGAAGTAGTTGGATTAGATCTGCTTGAAATAATTCCGGTAAGCTCTCCTTTATCTTAACAGGTCGTGGATTTTCTTCATCACCTAAATTGTAAGTGGTCAGTTGATCTTTTGGAACATAGAATTGTCGAGGCTTCTCTTTATTCTTAGATGGCTTAAAAAATTGTTGTAGATCAACGTCATCTATGGTAGCCTTATCTTCTTTCATATCCTTTTCTGTTACAGTCATCACCGTACAAACTACACGATTCCAATTATCTACAACAGATTGTAGATCAACAGTTCCTAGGGAGATCAAGTCAATGTTATTTTTCAGAAACTCTTCTTCTTCATCATCTGACAACCCATCTAGCATATGGACTGGTTCCGCAAAATACGGTCTAGCATGCAACTTGCAAGGTTGTATAGCATCTAATTTTACAACATATTTGTTGGTGGATTCTTAGACAAGGAGTTTGAGGGTTTGTAGGAGAAAAGGGAAGAAACAAGAAGAGATAATACACCTGGAAGCTTCTGCCGATTGATTACAGTAAGAAAATTACAATGTTTGAAGTACAAGACAAGCCAATACCTCTCTATGCACAATTCCACAGAGTGCCCAATTACAAAATACCCAATATCCCAAGTCTTCTTGCCGCCGGCCTCCTCTGCACCAGACCTCCACCTGCTTCAAGCTTATCCTTGTGCACACCTTGCACCAAGCTTCCACAAAGGAGGAGGAGTGAATACCTTCTGTTGGCAGGCGCCCACTGCAATGGGACCTTGAGATACTTTGGGGGACTAGCTTAGCACTCTCTGCACAATCCCTTAGGTACTCCCTATGCACTCCTTCACTTCCACTTCTCTGCATCGCACACTGGTCACTCTTGCCCTTCTTCCTCTTGCTCCCTTAGACTATGCTCTCTTGCTTACTCTAAGATTGGTCCAAGAATAGCCCTTGCCTTGATTTGAGTGTGTCGATCACGTACGCTCCTAACTGCAATGGTATCTTGGTCCTCACTTTGATGTCCCAAGATTGTCCTCACAAGTGGCAGCCAACGACTCACTGTTTTGTCCTGTAGTGACTTTAGACTAAAACCAAAACTTTTAATGGGGGGGCCATTCTTTCACGTGTGCGTACACTTTGCCGCTTCAGATACCTTCATGTTCCCTTTTTAAGTCTTCACTTTTGCACATAAGAGGGGGTTCACCTGAACCTTGCAAAACACTTTAAAACACACTTTGAACCTTAGGGAAATTAGAGAAAATACCTCTGCAACCTGCAACCCATTTTCTCCAATTTACCCTTTGTGGACAATTCATTGTGCACTACCTGTGCACTTTGACACCTGCACTTACGCACTTTGACTTTGCACCTGTTGACTTTGACCTTGACCTTGTCGAGTTTGACTAGTTGACTTTGACCTTTTGACTATTTGACTTTGACTGTAGTTGACTTTGACCAACATGACTTTTATGGGCTTAACAGTTGCCCACCACCTAATGTGCTCTCCATCCCGGAGAGCTACAGCCAAACCCAGAGCATATAGGACATCATGACAAGAGAGGAGCAAAACTGTAATAGGACAGCTGAGCAGCAACCAAGACCATCAAGAGCATGGGATAAAGCCTAAGAGAGTACTCAGCAAAGTGGGGCGGGGACAGGGGGTGGAGGGGGGGGGGTGTGGGGAAGAGGGGAAGGGGGGAAAGGATGGGGTGTGGGGGTGGGGTGAGGCAGAGGGGGAAAAGAGGAATTAATTGAGGGTGGCAATGAAAGAAACCCAACCCAACCAGAGAGAAACCAACCTGTAGTACACAGTCAGAGTAATAAAACAACCAATAATCAACTAGAGATTACAAAATGAACACACAATGAACACTGAACCATAACTCATATAAAAGCATAAATGAACAAGGAAACAATTGTCCATGGTGAGTACATGAAGTGCCAAGGACTGGCAAAGATCTGTCGATCAGAAGGAAGTGATGAGCTAAGGAATGACAAGGGAACCAAAAGGGATAAGTAGATGCATCCTACACCAAGCTTCACAACAAAATGAGTCTAGGGAAAAACCAATGAAACTCTGGAAACTCAAGTATGAGTGAATACATAGAACCTAATGGATAGATACGGAAAGCATGACTATGGCAATGGCGGGGAAGGAGGCCTCTCTCCGGGAGGAACATCGTCCCGAGGTAGAGGTAAGTCGTGTGAGCCAGGGTGAATGATGGCTGCCTCCTCAGTGTAGGCAGCAATCCTGCTCCTGTACCTGCGGAGGTGATCGCGCTCTCGACGGACCAGCCGACACGCAGGACTATCACAAATGCCTAATGACGCACGCTGGCGGATCTCCATGAGAGCGCGAGTCGCAACATCAGCCTCATCTCGATACCTGTCCTGGTCCTGCTGCATAGCTCGCAACGCATCCCGCGAGGTGCCACTAAGCCGCGGCAGCAGCACGAATGCGATCGATTGTCATAGCATACTACTGGTGAAGTGCAACGGTCGCTGAGACGGAATCAAGGGAGAGACGGGCTGCGTCGGCGCCATCACTCGCGACAAGGCTCGCATCACGAAGTAGGCCCAAAAAGGATGGGTCATCGTCGAGGCTAGCCGGGATGGAAGGCTGCGGGTCGGAAGGTTGCGTGGCGGGTGGTGGTGGGGGTGGGGCCTAGGTAGGCTGGGGGTAAGTGGGAGAAGCTGGGGGTGAGGTAGGATGGCGGGAGGTGGAAGCGGACTCAAGGGATATGGCTGGAGATGAAGGGGGCTGGGAGGCAGCAGCCGAGGGGTGGAAATGAATGGGCGAGGCAGGGGTAGGGGTAGGAAAGGAATCCATCAAACGCGTACGGATGTGGCGAGCTAGAGAGGGAGTGGAGGCAGCGATGGGAACAGATGCCTGCGGAAGAGTGCCAGGGGCGGTGGGCACGACAACTGGTGGCGGAGGAGGGGGATGGGAAGAATGGACAATAGGTGGAGGATGGGCGGGGTCAAGAGTGCGGCTTGATGCTATGAGCTGTGTACTAGGCAGATGAAATAGCCTAGCCAACACTAGGGCGGAATAAACGGAGAACGAACGGGTGCCCCGGTGGAGGGCAGTATGGAATCGGCGAGAGCGTAGGAGGAATGACTGGAACATGAGAGTGCCGTATGGAAATGGGCGGCCATGTAAAAAACAAAAGAGGGGGTCAGCTATATGAATATCGTGCAACAGAAGGTCTGAGGAGGGACTACGAAATAAGAAGAAGAAAATGAACGAATGAAGGACAGCGAGCTGGTAGTGGGTGGGCATGGCATCAACGCCATATAATGAAATGCAGAAAGCGATGGTCTCTTCTCGAGATAACCCCGAGTAAATGGACTGCGGAGCATGAAACGAATGAATGCTAGAACCTATGCCGGCAGCTATGACCGCAGGGGTCAGAGAAGCAGATGGAAAATGAGGGAAGTCAAGCAAGGCTGTGCGAATATCGGACCCTTCTGCCTTGGATAAGAGGAGGGAGGCTAGTTGCCAAAGATCGGCCTGACGCAGGCAACCCTCGGGAAGGAGATCGATGAGCGGGATGGGAGGCAAGGCTAAATGCAGGCAGATGGATAGGGTCGAAGATGGGTCGCGATAGTCAACGATGGAGGACGAGGGTGGACGGGGAACAGGAGAGGTGGAATGACTACCGGAACTGTGTGCGGGTCGGCCACTAGAACTATCGGAGAGCGTCGGCACGGATGTGGGAGGCGGCGCTGCAACGGGAAGGTGGGGACCTGGGGGAAGAGGTCTGGGGCTATGTAACGAGGAACCAGAGAGGGAGAGGCACGGAAGGGAAACCACGACAGGCTGACTACCCTGTAAATGGGTAGGGGTGGAAGGCAAAATAGGACGTGGTGCGCGAGGGACGGGGTGGACTATGGAGGGAAGGGTGACCCGAGGGGCGGGGTGGAGGGTGGCGACAGGGACGGTCGAGATGGAGGCCAGAGTGGTGGACGGGGAGGGAGCCAGAGGCAATAGGGGGCCTACCTCAGGTTGGAAAGGACCGAAAGCCAAGGCTGAAGGAGCAAGCTCCGAGTACGCCTCGGTAGCCATGGAAGAATCCTGCTGGGGAGCGGAAGACACCATAGTTGTAGAGCAAAATGCTGGCACAAAGTGCTGCTGCAACCACAGATAGCAATGTCTTAAGAAGATAACTCGAATTTAACTGGGAAAAAACCTAGGAAAACATATGAGCTAGGAACAGAGAATCCAAAAAATGGATCGGGCATGAGCAAATACCCTAAAAACGACTGTAAAAACGCGAAAAACAGAGGGGTACAAAGATAAATACAGCGGAAACAACAATAGAGAGTGAAACTATATACAAAAATAATAAAAAAATAAAAAGAAAAAAATTAAACAAATAATAAAAATAAAATAAAATAAAAGAAATAAATAAAAATAAACTAAAATAAAATAAAATAAAAATAGAAATAAAAAGAAACTAAAATAAAGTAAAAAGAAAGAAAGAGATACCTTTTTGTTGGGCCGCTTGAGGTGCCGACTGAGCGAAAGGGGGGAGAGTATTATATGGGGGGGGGGGGGGGGTTTGGTCGGTCGTGGTCGGTGGGGGAGGGGGGGGGGGTTTGGTCGGTGGTGGTCGGTGGGGAGGGTTTTTTTTTTTTTTTGGCAGAAAGAGAAAACGCCCCCTATGGGGCCTCTTTTTTTTTTGGCAGAAAAAGAAAACGCCCCCTATGGGGCCTCTCTTTTTTTTTTTTTAATTGTCCCAAAAATCAAAGAAAATACATAAAAAATCCAAAAAAATTGCAAAAAAATTTCAAAAAAATTCTCAAAAATTTTGCTACAGGCCTAAGCTAGAATTTTGCAATCAAACCTACAAGGAGCTTCCTTTATTCCTCAAATTTGGCAAGAAAATGACATCAGAAAGGGATAAAAATGCCAGAAAAATGCTAAAAATGCTAGAAAAATTTCCAAAAATACCCAAAAGTTTTACTTTTGCAGAGGTTATGAAATGCCTTCTAGGTTTTCTAAAAAACCCAGTATCAAGGATGAAATTGATAAAGAAAACTACTAAAACTGAGCAAATTGTGATGAGAAAGCTATGTACAACCTGGACAGATTTTGCAGTTCCAGGTGATCCATACTTCTTCAAGTGTGTTGATTGATAGGCCTTGAGCCTTGATATGTTGATCAGTGGCAAGGCCTCTCCTTTCAGCGTCTCTAACTCCACAGCACCCCTATTTAGCATTGTTTTGACTCTATAAGGTCCTTCCCAATGTGGAAGCCATTTTCCTCTCAGTTGTGTATGAAGATGAGGTCTATGGAGAAGAACTAACATGCCTGCTTCAATGTTGTTGTTCCACGGATGTCGATCATGTGCCTCCTTCCTCTTCATCTAAGTCTCTATCAATTGTTTCGTTGCTAGTAGACGAATCTCCTCCACTTTATGTAGTGCTCCGAGCCTCTAAGAGACCTCACAATCCTTCTTGCCCTGCATGAATGCTATCTTAGGTGAACCATGTAAAAATTCAAAGGGCTCAATGGGCAATATGCCATAAACTAGCTGGAATGGAGAATATCCTATGGCCTCTTTGTAGGCTACCCTGTATGCCCACAGTGTACCTTGATAAGCAATGCCCCATGAAGTGGGCTGCAACATACACTCCTTTCTTAACATTGAGATTAAAACCTTATTTGTCGACTCAGCCTGTCCATTGGCTCTTGGATAGTAAGCACAAGAGGTCCTATGTAGCATTCTATACCTGTTGAAAATTTCCTGCAGGACCTTATTGACAAAATGTATACCTTGATCTGTACAAATTTCAAGTGGGCATCCAAACCTGCAAATGATGCTACTATAAATGAAATCGGCAACAGTTTGGGCAGTGCAATTGGGGTAGGCAATAGCTTCAGCCCACTTTGTCGCAAAATCTGTAGCTATCAAGAGATATTTTTCTCTTTTTGGAATTGCGGGAGGGTAGATGGGCCATACAAAATCTAGCCCCCACTTCTCAAATGGTTGCCAGGAAGTGGAAACAACTAAGGGGTTATGCCTCTGCTTTGTTGGCTTAGGTCCACACCTCTGGCAAATGTCACATGCCTTTCCCCATTCATTTGCATCCCTAAATAGTGTAGGCCACCATAGACCAGCATCCAGTATCCTCTGACTCATAATATGCCCTGGAAGGTGCCCACCACCTGTTCCTTCATGTGTAGAGTGAAGGACTTCCCTCACTTCTTCTTCTTCCAAACACTTCCTGAACCTCTCATCCTTGCCCTGTCTATACAATTTATCTTCAATGAAGGTATATGGTCTACTCTTGATTAGCAGTCTCTTCTTTTGTACAACACTAGCCTTTTCTGGATACAACCCAGTTTTAATGAAATTTTTGATGTCATAATACCAACCTTGAGCTTGTAGAGCAAACAGATGAGCATCTGGAAAGTCATCATTGATTCCACTAGTTGATTCATCATATTGATTCTGGATAGGTGATCCGCCATAACATTTTCTTTACCTGGTTTATTGACTACAGAAAAATCAAACTCTTGGAACAACAATAACCACCTCCATATTCTACCAGTGGCTTGTGGTTTATTGAGTAGGTATTTTAGTGGTTGGTGATCTGTTATAATAATAAATTTTACTCCCTGTAAGTAATGACGGAATTTTTGGATAGCAAAGACCATTGCTAGGGCTTCCCTTTCTGTAGTACTGTAATTCCTTTCAGCCTTGGTCAAGATTCTACTGGCATATTGAATTGGTCTGTCCACTTTAAATTCTTCACTGGGTTGGGTCAAAACTGCCCCCACTGCATAGGCATTGGCATCTACATGTATATGAAAGATTTTTGACCACTCAGGTGTGACCAAAATAGGAGCAGACACTAACCTTGACCGTAATGTTTGATATGCTTTTTCCTCCTCTTCTTTCCATTTAAAAGGTACTTCCTTACCTGTAAGTCTAGCCAGAGGTCTGGCTATCTCTGCATACATTTTTATAAACCTTCTATGGTATCCAGTATGCCCCAAGAAACTCTGAATCTCTTTAGGGGATTTAGGTTTAGGCAACTTTAATATAGAAATGATTTTGTCAGGATCTGGGGCATTACCTTTAGCCGACACCACATGTCCTAAGAGAGTTCCTTCTGTCACAAGGAAATGACATTTGTTTGGATTAAGCTTTAACTTAGTCTCCCTGCATCTTTTGAAAACATTCTGCAGCTGCCTCAAGTGGTGGTCCAAACAATCTAGAGGAGTTTCTTTGTGAGATCCTGAAAACGAAGAGAAGTCATCCATGAAGATTCTAAGTAATTCCAGCAATAGGGGGCCAAAAATGAGATTAACCGTTCTGTTAAAGGTGGCTAGAGCATTTCTGAGCCCAAATGGCATTTTTACATACACATATGTTCCCCAAGGTGTGATAAAAGCAGTCTTTTCACGATCCTCTGGATGTATTGATATTTGGTTATAGCCACTGAATCCATCCATAAAGCTATATAATGCATGCCCAGCCACTTCTTCAATGACCTGTTCTGCAAAAGGCATTGGGAAACCATCTGGAATGGTCACCTTGTTGAGTGCTCTAAAGTCAACACAAATTCTGATTTTATTAGTATTCTTCTTTGGTACTATAACCATAGGTGCGAGCCACTCTGAGTGTTCTACAGGAATGATGATTCGTGCATCCTCCATCTTTTGGATTTCCACATAGACAGCTTCAGCATATTTTGGATTAAGTCTATAACTCTTTCCTCTTATGGGTTTGGCTCCATCAACTAGAGGGATTTTGTGCTCTCCATAAGTTGCAGGCACTCCTTCTAGGTCTTTATAATGCCAGGCAAAAACATCTATATACTGGGTCAAGAATGATTTTACCTTTTCAAGGAGCCCTGGGTGGCTCCACAACCAAGTGGCCACCAAAACTGGCCGATTATTGTCTTGAGTGCCTAATTGTATTTCTTGGACAGGATTTCTCTCTACCATATTATCTTCGTGTGCATCTGCTTCCTTGTCTTCTTCTACTAGCTTTTCGTGCATTGCTTCATAAGCAGGTGTATTTTGGACTTCAATGTGTTCCTCCTTGTCCTGCATCCATCCTGCAGGGATTTCTTGAATTGGGAAAGAACATTCTTCACTAGAATTTTTTACCTTGCCTTTAGCTTTAGAAACTTCTTTATCTGTGGTTGTCATATCCTCCTCCAAGTTGTATTTGAGGGGTGTCTTCCTACCCCTTCTGTGGTCTGTGATGGGCTCTCCCAATCCATCAACCTGGACTTTTTCCTTATCTTCATCATAACCTTCAATCGTGCAAGAATTATTAAGAAAAATTCCAAAACAAGAGGAAGAGTTGCCTGCTTGGAGCCAATTTAGAATATCCTCTTCTTCCTTGAAATCTATTTGGGGTTGATCCTCTGATTCTGTTTCCATGCAAATGCCAACTGTTTGCATCATGCTAGTGTTTCCTTGATTATCTGGGCCCTCTTCTAAATGAATCTGTGTCAGCTCTTGCCCTTTCTTTTGTACCCACATAGTGTCCTTGCCCCAATCATGAATGACACTTGCATGCCTCAGCCATGGTCCTCCAATTAAGAGAGGAAATCCTCCTTCAACCTGGGGCAATCTTAAAACCACAAAATCCAGAATGAATAAATTACCTTGTACTTCAAGTGGAACTTTTGGGATCACTCCAAAGGGCCTTACTTTGCTCTGATCTGCCAAAGTAAGAGTGAAATTTGGAGGCCTTGAAGGATGGAGTCCAATCTTTTCCATTGTGTGTTCAGGCATCAAGTTAATGCCAGAACCACCATCCACAATAACTCCTTGCTGTGTTTACTTTATCCTCAGATGTTTCTCTATTTTGAATCCCCTGCTTAATCTTTGATTCTTGTCCTATGTCTGCTTGAGCTTTCCTAGTTTGCACAGTCAAAGATTCTATTTCCTCTAATTGCACCACCCTGGTAGATGGTGATGGCTCATTGACCAGATCATGCACTTCTTCTTTGTGCACCGAAATCATTTGAATATGAGGCCCGGATGAAGAGGCTTGATTCTTAGGACAACAAATTGTATAATGGTCTCTTGCATCATGGCAGTTCTTGCAAGGAGGGGCATTTTCTGGTAGGGTGCACCTACTTTGATAGTGCCCACATTCTCCACATCTGAAACAGATGATTGGCCTCCTAGGCCCATTTCCAAAGTTATTCCTCTGTCTAGGATTATAGTTGTTACCTTGATTTGGTGCAGTAGCCATCACATTTGCTGGTGTTGGGGTTCCTCCTTGTGTCCAGTATGTCATTGCAGGCATTCCTCTTGATTGGCATTCATGGGCCTCATGGCCAACCTTCCTGCATAATTGACAAGTCACACTTAATAGAGGACATTCACTTACTATATGCCCTTGTTTGCTGCACATGGAACACCAAAGTCCACTCTTGATGCCACCTCCTTTGAGCTCCTACAACTCCTATCACAGCTGAGCTAATTCCTCTGCCTGGGCCTCCTCCTCCTTTTGGACCTTTAGAGCTTCAATCTCCCTTCTCAACTGAGCAACAACATTCTCTTCCTCTTTGTTGGGCTTATTTCTTTTTAAGCCCTCCATCTCTTTCCTTAGCTGTATCACTGGATCCTCCATTTCTGTACCATATGTTGGTTGAGAAGAGGTTGCTCCATACTGGTACCTTATCTGCTCCAAGCGTGTGGCTGTGCTAATGAACTCCTCTATGGAGGCTATAGGTAGCACTAATTCCTTTATTTTGCATTGGGTGGCCACTGGTAGGGGCTTAGCCAACCATTTCTTGACAAAAAATCGTGGGGTGGATCTGGCAATTTAGCCATTAGTGCTTTGGCCCGAGTCACAAACTCTGGGAACTTTTCTCCTGGACCTAATCTTAAATTTTCTAGCTCTTCTATGATAATCTCCGCAGTGTTGCCATGCTGAAACTGATTTTTAAAAGCATCTTTCATCACATCCCAAGTGGTAAAATGGTTTTCAGCAAACTGGCTGAACCACTTATCAGCTAATCCCTCTAATGTGGCAGGGAAGAGAATCAAAAAAGCATCCTCTCTACCCATTAGGCCTCTAGTCTTACATAGTGCCAAAAACCTCCTAATGTGTTCATCTAGATCCTCCTGAGCTAGGCCTTTGAAAGAAGGAAACTTTATATTTAATCTTCTTCTCGTAAGCTCAAATCTCATTGGATGTCCCACCGGGCGTGCCAAATTTTGTTGGTGGATTCTTAGACAAGAAGGAGTTTGAGGGTTTGTAGGAGAAAAGGGAAGAAAAACAAGAAGAGATAATACACCTGGAAGCTTCTGCCGATTGATTACAGTAAGAAAATTACAATGTTTGAAGTACAAGACAAGCCAATACCTCTCTGTGCACAATTCCACAGAGTGCCCAATTACAAAATACCCAATATCCCAAGTCTTCTTGCCACCGGCCTCCTCTGCACCAGACCTCTACCTGCTTCAAGCTTATCCTTGTGCACACCTTGCACCAAGCTTCCACAAAGGAGGAGGAGTGAATACCTTCTGTCGGCACGCACCCACTGCAATGGGACCTTGAGATACTTGGGGGGACTAGCTTAGCACTCTCTGCACAATCCCTTAGGTACTCCCTATGCACTCCTTCACTTCCACTTCTCTGCATCGCACACTGGTGACTCTTGCCCTTCTTCCTCTTGCTCCCTTAGACTATGATCTCTTGCTTACTCTAAGATTGGTCCAAGAATGGCCCTTGCCTTGATTTGAGTGTGTCGATCACGTACGCTCCTAACTGCAATGGTATCTTGGTCCTCACTTTGATGTCCCAAGATTGTCCTCACAAGTGGCAGCCAACAACTCACTGTTTTGTCCTGTAGTGACTTTAGACTAAAACCAAAAATTTTAATGGGGGAGCCATTCTTTCACCTATGCCTACACTTTGCCGCTTCACATACCTTCATGTTCCCTTTTTAAGTCTTCACTTTTGCACATAAGAGGGGGTTCACTTGAACCTTCCAAAACACTTTAAAACACACTTTGAACCTTAGGGAAATTACAGAAAATACCTCTGCAACCTGCAACCCATTTTCTCCAATTTACGCTTTGTGGACAATTCATTGTGCACTACCTGTGCACTTTGACACCTGCACTTACGCACTTTGACTTTGCACCTGTTGACTTTGACCTTGACCTTGTTGACTTTGACCAATTGACTTTGACCTTTTGACTATTTGACTTTGACTGTAGTTGACTTTGACCAACATGACTTTTATGGGCTCAACAATATTTACGATTATTATCTTTGAAAGTGAGTTCCTATGCAGACCAATCTTGTATCACCTTAGCGTGCTTCAGCCAAGGTCGGCCGAAAAGGAGATTATAATCAAGGGTGGATTTCGGTAATTCTAGTATGACAAAGGTCATTTTAAATGTTGTACCTTGTAAAGTTATTGGTACATTTCGTACAAGTCCTATGAGATGAACTCTTGATTGGTCGGCCATTCTGACAAAAAACTGAACTGGTTCGATTTCGGTCCACCCTAACTTTTTACACAGTGCAGCAGTAGCAATGTTGACACCAGATCCTCCATCAACTAGTACCTAGATGATTTTATGATTTTTATACCATACCATAATTAAAGGAACTGAATGATCGACCGTAGAATCAGGTCCGGTTGCACTGTTGCTGTTGCTGGAATGCAAGAAGGCACATGACTGAACTGTTGTTGGAATTGTTGTCGAACTCTTGGTACTAGTGCAAGTAATTAGCCCAGAGGAAGAGTGATGGATGCTTTAGATAAAATTTCCCAGGTCTTTTGTGATTGGATTGTATGTTCCACAGATTCTGAAGATGATGCGCCTGCTGAAGATGATGTGCCTACTGCTGAATTAGAATCTTGTTCTTGTGTTCCTTCCTCGGTTAACGGAGTCTGGGTCACCGGAATAGGATCTGGGAATACTAGAGGTTCTATGGTGGTCCATTGACTAGCTTTATCATACATCCTTTGTTGTTCACGTATGTCTGGTTCAAATATTTCTGCTGCTGGTTGCAGTTGTTTACTGAATCGGGTCTGAATTACTGTAGCGTGCGTTTCTACTGGTGTGAATTGTACCATATTAGCCATTGGGTTTTGATGTTCTTTCTTCCTCTGATCATACTCAGCTGCATCCTTACAAAATCTTCTAATTTGACCAAATTCACCACAAAAATGACAGCACGGTGGTGGCAAATTGGGATTTTCCGGTGCTGGTCTGGCCTGCCAGCGGTTTGCATTGTAGTTATTATTTCTCTATCCTCTGTAATTTCGATATCCTTGTTGCTGGTTGTTTCTCATTTGCGGAGGTACATAGTGATTGGCTGGCTACCGTGGTTCCTATATAATTGCATTGACAGTTGCTGGTCCTTGTACTTTGGCGTTATATGCACAGTTTTCGGTGGTGTGTCTGTTAGTGTTGCAGATAGCACAAAACAACTGATTAAGTGCACAAGTGGCACTAGTATGGCCTGAATTCTTGCACGTAGTGCAGTACATCTGTCTGGTCGGGTCTTCGGTGATATTTCTATTTGATTTTAACCACTCCAGATCTTCTGTAAATCCTCCAACCTTGTTTTCCAACTACAAAGCCATTGCAATCACTGCATCTAGCGTCATAGCTCCTACACAGCATATGATCATAATCTGTTTAAGTTGTGGAGCCAATCCATTGATAAACCATTGAGTAATAACGTCATCGGGTAGGTTGGCATGAGCTGGTGGTAACTGCCTCAAATGAGTCCTGAATAGAGTGGCGTATTCCTGTACTGTTTGATTTATCTTCTATCTATTGTTTTGCAGGTAGTAAAAAATTTCGGCTGGATTCTTCTTTAGCCTGAATCTCTACAAAAAGGCATCCCTTACTGCTTCATAGGTGCCGAAATGGTTAATATCATATTCTGTAAGCCATCTAGCTGCTTCGTTAACCAATGTAGATTGGAAAATAATAGCCTTATACGCCGGATCAGGTGGATGGTTGAGCACTGCGTAACTTATCTCAAATGTGCATACATGAGCATCCGGGTCATCTCCTGGGAATCCACCAAATTTGGTGTACGTGACTCCTGTTGGAGTCGGCCTTGGTGGGCATAGTTGTTGTTGCCCGTTCATGGCTCTGATGGTTGTATTGTGACTATCTTCTGTATCCCGGGGTTGAATATCTGAACTATCGGAATCTGTATTGTCGGACTGTGCACTTTCCGGTTCGATAATCTTGTTTAGTATGTTTCAAATCTCGGTTTCGAACAAGCTACATTCCTTCTTGATGTCGAATTTAGGGAAGCTTACTCCCAATAGCGGTGACTGGGCTGAAGATTCACCGAGGAATGGTAAACCGTCGCCGGAAAACTGCGATCTTTCAGTAACTGTTACCGAAATATCACCGTAATGTGTCGAATCTTCACCAAAACAAGGTGCTTTTTCTCCTTCACTAATTTCCTTGGCTAAAGTGTTTCTAGTCGTAAACAAATTTGAATCTTTAACCGATGTTGTTAAACTAACTTCAGGCTGCATCCTGGTAGATTCTAGAGTTACTATATCTTCGACAGAGTGTGCCGAAATAGTACCAGAATTTACCAGAGGCGTAGTATGTTCCACCGGAATATGACCGGAATCACTACTAACGTTATTTACTTTCTTGACAATTGAGTTAGACCTAGTTGTACTTCTACCTCCCAGAGTCATTTTTAGCAAATTAAGTACCCTAGGCTGGCGGTTCTTTGGATACGTTTCACCGGATCGAGTAACTGGCATGTATCATCTTTTGTACGAATCTCGTACTATTACTGTCGATTAAAAATTTATATTCACGTTTTCACAACAGGTTTGCAACAATCTGATCTGTTGCCACCTTCCCACATACGGCGCCAGTGTTAAACATTGTTTATTCTTCTAACTGTCAAAAGTGCGTTTAAGCGATTCTTGGGTTCTTGGGAGTGGAAGGGGTCTGTTAGACAGAGGCCCTGTACTTAGTTCCCAAACTAACTGCTTACCCACAGCAATATACTAATGCTGAGAGCTCTATCAAGAATCTGTTGTACTTAGACATTACAGTTCACAGTCTTAGCTCAACCACGTGTACCGAATACGCTAAGATGCTATGTTGCATCTATACATAAACTTACTGAACATATCAGAACAAGAGTATTCGTTCAACCTTCACAGAATGGATACCACACTCCGTCCAATATCCGAAGACACAGAGAATCCCAGTGTTCAGATACACCGTACTGAAGATTCAGTACGCAACCCAAGAAATCTTTACTGTAGCTTAAACTTTGTCGTATGGAACCTGAACCTAGATACTACAGACAACTTAAGACAATACGAATACCAGAAGAGTTACCATGACTGCACAGACTTCGCCACATATTTGCAAAACATTTCAAGAAAAGAAACAACCCAATATGCAAACTAGCTGGGACTCACAACCACAATGGATACCAACAGACAACAGACAAGAGACGAACACAAAACTCAAAATACTTGAAATTGTGCAAATGACACTACAGTAACGCCCCGCTCAGTCACCCAGACAAACAGTCTGGTGATCCACCACGGAACCATCACTGGCGCGTCTTTCTTTGATTTATATAACTTTTACAAACTGTCTGTAACAACTTTTCACTCGTGCAAACAAGATTCAGTTATACATTTCCAATCCGGCGGCTGCTAACATTGTACTCTAGGAGTGGGATGTGCTTGGGTCTCAACATAGTTCAAGGATTCTACTCGCCCTTTTCCCTTGCCACTGTCGGCTTTCTTTTTTGGACAGTCTTCGTCAAAGTGGCCCTCTCCACTGCAGTACCTGCACATTGGAGTGTAATCAACGGGTTTCTTTCATTTGGGCATCTAGTTTGGGTATGTCCAAAACCATGGCATCTCCAACATTGAATTGGACCAGTTCCCCTTCCCTGGGCCTGTGCTGCCCTTCTAGGATAGCCACCCACCTGACCTTGAGCACCATGCCCATAAGTCTGTCTGGTTTCCCAACGAGGTATGGGTGGGATGCTTTGAGCCGGCAATCCTGTGTAAGGACGCCTTTGGGTGTTTTCCAATTGTAGGGTCCGTTCTTCATAAGCCCTTTTATGATAACATTGGTCCTCTGTATGGTTCAGCCTAGTGCAGAAAGTGCAAAACTGTCTAGGTGGTGGTCTATCCACGAATACTCTTGAAACTGTGGGGCACTCCGAAGCCAGATGACCATAGCCATGGCACTTCCCACACCATGTGTTGGACCTAAACACGCCCTGATTAGGATCCGAGGTTGTCTCGTGTTTCACAGTGTATGTTTCTTTGGTGAGCATGGTAGCTTTTACTGCTTGAGTGACCAACTCTAATATTCGCTCCTCTGTCAATGCAGGTTTAACCTCGCATGGCGTATTGGTCGTAGCTACAAAGGCCGGAGTGGTCAATGTAGGGTCTCCTTGGCCAAGATTTCTTACTGGTGCACTCCCTAATCCCTCTGTTGGCTTGTATAAGAGCTCTATTCTCCTCTGTTGACCCAATTGCACTTCCTCCCATACCCTAGCCTGCTCTTTGGCAACTATCAAATTGGCAGGCCGTGTAAGGCTTATGTGCTGTTGTGCAGTGGGATCCCTCAATCCTGCTATAAACCTCCTCTTTAGTGTTTCATCATTTGGGGCATTTACACCCATCTTCCTTACCAACGTCTCCATTCTCTGGATATAATGGTCTTTGCTTTCATTTACCCCTTGCTGTAGGTAGTCCATTTGTTGGGCAAGGCGATCTTGAAACCCTTGTCTTCGGAATTTTGCCAAAAAAGCATCTTTTAGCATTTGGTACGTCCCTCTCTCCTGAGGTGTCAGATTCCCATACCAGTTTGCTGCCTCGTCTCGGAGGGTTGCTGGAAAAATTCTTAATCTCTGCCCTTGGTCTACGACTTCATTTGCCTCGCAGGTTACTTCAAAAAGCTGAATGAAATTGTCTGGGTCCTCATCCCGGAGGCCTGAGAATCTTGGGAAGTCTCCCAAATGTACCGGAATACGGTAAGCCATTTCAAATAAAGGGGTGATATCAATGTCACTTTTTTCCCAGAAGTTGAGAGCCCTTGGTTTCAAGACTCCCTCGAGTCTCCTTACCTGAGCAGCTACTCTTCTCCGATAATATGTTCTTTCTTCTAATTCTTTCCCACTACTCGAAGATGTCTCGTATGATTCCTGCCTATGCCTTCTCGAGCTTCAGCCCTTCGAACAGCTCGCTCTTCTCTCTCAGTCCTAGTTCTTCTTGAAGAAGAACTTTCTTCGCTCATGTACTAGTCACTGGGTCAGAGAGCTCAGCCAACTTGTGGCGCTAGGCGGACCTATGGCACCCTGTTGTAGAGACATGCCAAGCTCATCCCCAGTAGGATCCCCAAATGGATAAGGTCTTAAGCCCGTAAAATGTGCAAATGAGTGCACCTGTATCTAGCTATCTCTATGCAATTTCTCGTAACTTGCTAGATTTATTTTACCCTCAAGCCACAATTTGACTAATGTGGTTCACGTTCCCGATCATGTTAACTTATTTCTTGGACCTATTGCCTTCTTTGATCTCGGTCCTATTGTTTTCTTTGACTGGACAGTTCTGTTTATGGTCCCATATGTAATGGTCTTTTGTGCTTATTCCTCACCTTCTACTTCTCTCTCTTTTATCCTCCCCTTATCTCTAACTTCTCTTGCTACTTCCTACGCCTCCACCTACACTCCTCTTTTCCCTTCGTTCACACACCTCCTCGTGTACTTCCCCTTACAATCTCACGCTCACCTTCTCACAAGCTCACCCAATCTCACCAAACCATAAACTCTCTAGTACATGCCTTTCCTCTTCCTCTAACTAGCACACATTCTCTCTCTATTTCCTTTTTTTTCCCTCTCGATATGATGCACTCTCTCACTCCTTCACTCTTACTCCTATTCTCGCACCCACCTAATAGCCAAGCGCTCACACTCACAGTCACTCACACACTAACTTGTACTCACCTAGTTATTAATGCCTTCTCACATAGCTACATATTATCACTCTCACTCCCAGCCTTGCTCTGTTTTCTCCCCTTCAGGCCCCCCTCCCTTTTTCCCTTACTCTGAGACACAGTCACTCAAATACACTCCTAATCTCGCTCACTCACAGAAACACTTCGCGGAAAACTTACCCCAAACACTTACTCTCACACCCTTAGGTGAACACACTCTTCACACGATGGCATACACTCATTGGTACATGCACATTCACCCAACCGTCTCCTCTCATCAACGTACTTCCCGGAGACGTACACTCTCAAACACAACATGCAAACTCTCAGGAATCTAGAACGAGCAAACCTTCGGCATGCTAATTCAAGAAGGCAGATGATGAGCTCCTCTACTGGGCTTCTACTCTTACACTTTCTATTCCTTGCACTCGCTCATTCCCGGTAGCCTACACACTTCCTCACATATCCCTCTCGTTCCCAAACCCTTTCCAACAATCATCCTTTTTTCTCCATTCACTCAGACCCTTAAGCCCTCACTTTCACATTCAGTCCACACATGCACACTCCTTAGCCAAATATAAACCAACATACATACACGCACGTTCACACTTCAGTGTACACAGATGAACACCAGCACAACCACACCTGCAACCATACAACCAATCAGTCAAACACATTCAATTTGGACATACTCACTCACACAACAACGCACCTTTAAACATACACCCTTGCACACTAACACTTAGCCGCAACTTTGCTCACACATTCATTCCCAAACATTCAAAACTCAAGCATTCAAATCTTCACACACTAACACACTCTCACATAGTTGTGTACTGTCATTTTCACTCTCAGCCTTCATGCACTCTCACTCATTAACACACAAGTCAAACACACCACTCATTCAGTCATAGGCTCAAATATCTAGATATTCACATACTTACATCCACCTATTAATCATCAAGTGCACCATGAAGTGATTATAAATGTGTGGAAATCAAAAGCTCAGTGAAGTGCAGCTCAATTATATGTCAGTTGGTGCATGCTTATGCATTCCTAACCAATGCAATCCTTACATACATAGCCCTTTAGGGATTCGATGCAGATAAACTTAGACTACGCAAAACAGATGCACCTCTGATGTCCCATATAACTTCCAAAACAGAATAGAGCAAGATATTTACATGCTTTCAACAGTTATAAGTCATAAGGTCCTTAGTTACTCCATGTGAACATGTACATTCTGGGTACAGTATACAATAAACGAAGATAAGGGATGATTTCAAGATGTACACAAAACATCTGACAGCTTTTAATACATATCAGTGCAATGAGCTCCTAGATTTATGAAAGATTTAAGTCCCTCCCTTGCTCCTATATCAAGAAAATTCCAACCTGATAACAATATTTGAATATGTAGCCCGATAAGAAGTCCTTCCGCTGCAGCTCACCGGCCTCCCAATGTGCAGCAATGACAATTCCCTACTGATCTCTTTTCCACAGCAGAAGCCTAGTGTGTCTTCAATTCTCTCAACTACGGAACAACTCTCTCTCTCTCTCTACACCTCAGGAGGGGGACTCTCTATTCCTCAATCAAACCCTGCTGGTCCCTCTCTAGCTCAACCTACAGGTTCCTCTCACTCACTCTAGTGCTCTCTTCTTCTTCAGAATAATCAATCAACAAAAAACTAACCCCACTATTCTTCAATGATTGAGCAGCTAGCCAACCCCCTGGCCAAGGAGGGCCAGTTTTTATAAACTGAGGAGGGGGAGAGGGGTCACGTTCCTATTGACCACACGGGGGCTGCAGAAGCTTTGGGTGCACGTGGGGGTTTGGGGTTTGTAGGAGTGGGTGTCAGGGTAGAGGGAGAGTGGGGGGAGGAGTGGGCAGAGGAGTGGAGAAGAGTAGTTGAAGGAGTGGCTATCAGACGTTGGCAGAGAAAGTGGGGGACACTGGAAGGGAAGTCTCGTACAAAGCCTGACAAAGGTTAGAGAGAGAAAGGGGTTAGAAAGTGAGTGGGACAGCTTCCTGAAATCTAGGAGGTTGTCAACATTCTCACTTGTCCAAGCAACACCATCTCCTTACCTGGCATGAGACACTATTCATTCACAATTTACATGGATAGCTTCACATACATACTGTTTAGAGAACTCTCTGTAGTAACACCATCATCATTTACACAAGCTCCTCAAAATATATAGGAACCCCAAACTGTGGCCGTAGTGCGAGAACTGTGATTGGTGAATGAACATACTTAGAAGACAATCTGAGACAGATAGTGTTGAAGTACAGTGGCCACGACCATCTTGGCTTCTATATATGAACTGTTGGCCAATACAGTTCCTCGGACCCAGTGAAAATGGTAGATACACCTCAGGAACTTTGTAGGCCTTGGCTATGCCTTCTTCAAATATGTCTGGATGGAAATCCTTTGCATCAACACCTCAGTACTGCTCATCGTGGTGCCATGCCAATATCAATAAACCAACTACCGTACCTGCTGGGATTAATGTATCCCCTTACTTTATCTGTAATTGCTTCTCTCCTTAACATGATAGCTGGAGGATACAGTCACAGAGTTTCATTCCTAACCATGCCAACAAACTTCAAATAATTCAAGGAGTCCACAGTTGGGAGTCGTGTCTTTCCACAAGCCTCACACACCTCATCTCTCAGATGTTCTTGCCACTCTGGATGGGTTCCAAGCAACAGAAACATGCAGTAGTCTCATGCCCAACAAAAAAGGAATGTCTTACACTCCTTAATGAGCCCATCAAGCCCCATCCTCAGATTTTTCTCACTCTCATTAAGCACCATTCTTATGCTGACTTGCATAGCACAATAGAAATGTGCTATGTTGACTGGAAACAAGCCTATTGGCTAAGCTCATCATCGGAGAGAATAACTGTTGGGAAGTGTTTTGATTAAGTCATGCGCTTGATTTCAAGCCGCCTCCTTGAAGAGATCCCTTTTCTCATGAAATAGCTGCATTTCAATACGACTTTTAGTTTTAACGACCCCATGTAAGCTCTTCTATGCAGATGAATCACATTCCTTGGAAAAGAGTAATTGTTATTCGCAGAAATCATTGGATTAGGAAGTGGTCCTGAAGCAAAACCTGTAAGCACTGAAAGCTCATTACTCCCCCATGGATCAAAGGCTCTGCCATGATAGTTGTCATTCAAACATGTCAAATCTGGCTGATACAGTCCTTTATTCTCATCCACAAGCTCAAGTCCATTTCGGATATCATTACCACAAAGAAACATACTTTCTAAATACCCAGGGGAGCTTGCACATGTAGACTGAGAATCCTTCAAATTTGTGTCAAATGTGAAAGATGTACCAAACTGTAATATGTTAGTTGCGCACTCTGAGAGAGAATATTTCGAGCCACTAATTTCCTTGCAAAAGCTAGATGCTTTCTGCTCAAAAGAAACATTCTGCCTCTCTAGTAGTTGTATATGTTCTGGACGACCATACACTTGGTAACTACGGTCACTTCCATATGAGAAATCAGGTTCCTCACAATGTGCACACTGTATGAGTGGATTCAACACATAATTTCTTTTTGTTTCATTGTCATTCCCTGCAAATATTGAGGGCCCTAGTATCCTTTACTTCTTGGAATACGAGACTTCATGTCTACCTGATTACATTTGCAATAGAAATAGGTCTCAAACCCCAATGCACTCTTGTCGTATAGCAAGGCTACACTATTTTGCACAATTCTTGAAAGACTCATTTTCAACCTTTCATTAAATTACACGATCATGACACGTTATCACCCATCGTTTTGCCATAAGCCCCCTTTTTGTTCATGAAGTTGGATTCGCTGAGGCATTTCACGAGCTCCATAGCTGCTCCCTTGCAAGATTTAGACATCTTCTCATAGTGGAGATTCTCTCTCTTACAAAGCTTAGAATACCCTGTTTCTGCCTAGTTGAACCAACCTAGGAAGGTTTGTCAGACCACTTCATCTTCAAGGATCTTTAAGCTTGAAATTCCAACTGTGACATGGTCTTTTTGTTTTACTGTGGTTGGCACCGACTTCCTTGCCAGAGCAAGTGATGAGGGAGAGTAGGCATGGCTATCTATATCTAATTGCCTCTCCTCCTCCTCCTCATCACAGCCGACCTTTTCTTTCCTCTTCCCTGTTGTTCTTACACATAGGTCCCCACAACAGAGAACGATCGATGAGTGAACTGAAAACCAGCAGCATTGAATCCATCCTATCTTCTCCATTCTTATTACTATCAGTACAAAATTGTGTAAGTTCTTTGGAATCGTTTTTCCCTGGTGCTCTTTTCCAAACTATGAAACATTTCCCTAACGTGTTCGAAGGGACTCAAGTTTTCCAATAAATCAAAGCCTGTTGTCACCCGAAGAATAGCAAAGCATGTCGGTCTTTATTCATCTAGCTCCCCTCATTTCCCAGCAGACTGCAACTCACTTATAAGGGCAGCAACTTGTGATACCTCATGGGTGTTCAGCACATTCCCATAAAGTTCTAACCCTTCCGCCATATTTACCAAGCTTCCTTCAACAGCTCACTGAATCTGATGAGCCTCAACCTATATGCACACAACACTGTTTATCTCACTCGGCTTCCTCAGAGTATCCGCAGACACTTCAGCTGCTGCTTCTTAGGCTTAGAGCCTGTTGGCTTGCAAGTCCCTAAGCATGATGTTCCTAATCAGCCAAGTCTTTTCTCCTCCGTCGTGGCTACTACAAGGAGGACTTCTGTCCTGGGCCACCTTCTTCAGCATGGCAACCTTCTACCAAACTCCATAAGCATAGAAACTCTCAATTCATTTCCTTTCCTACATCTTGATTCTGCCTGTCCAAGTTGAAAACTTAGTTGTCCATGTTCTCAATGTGAGCCTGTCAATAGTTTCACTTCCAAGGTTGATGAAGCCCCCCCCAGATCGCCCTCGTGCTGCTGAAATGAATTTTCCCGTTGCTCATATGATCCCTATCGGTAGGTATTGTAGGACCATATTGCTGAACCTCTGATGCTTCCCGCCTCAATATCTTCACCTGATTGATCACACGTTCAGAGCGTGAGCTAGCCCCCCGGTTGTATCCTTCCCCTACCTCATAGAACGACTGCCCATCCTTCTACCTTCCTCCATCTGCTAACCGCGTCTTCATACCTGCAAAGACACGTAAAAACAAACACGAGAGGGAGATGGGGAGAGAGAGAGAGAGAGAAAAAAAAAAGAGAGCTACCCTTCTCCCCAAAAAAACAAAAAAAATCCACCTCCCCTGACACTCCACGTTCCCCACTCACCCACTCACATGCACACGTGCACTTTTTGTTTTTTCTCTCTTTTTTTTTATTCATTCTTTCTTTTTGTTTTGTTTTGTTTTTTTTTTCTTTTCTTCTTTTTCTTTTTTGTTTCTCTCTTTTTTCCTTTTTCTTTTGAAGTGTCAGAAGAAGACATGGTTTCTGCGAGGTCTGCATGACAATGAAACACTAAAACAAAATTGAGAAACCAAACCCCAATTCTCTTGCTCTATGGTTTTATCTACAAGCGACCTAGCCCACGAATTCTCATCAACAAACAGTCGGCATATAAAAAGATCGCTTAACATCATAAAGTGCACTGTTGGTTTCAGACAACTTTTCATATCCCACACCAATGCTCAAGGTTAAGATGATAATTAAGCTCGCTCCCTAATATCATAGCAGGTTTTATCATGTCCTGAAAACATAGCTGCATATGTGTGGTCAAAAAACATAAAAATTTTATGATGTTGTCAGTACTCAACCAAGTGAAACATAATCAAAGACACATTCCATGGTTTCCATTTGTTTTCATGTCTTCACACCATCTTCGACATATAACAGATCATACAAAAACTCCATCAATCCTTGCATATTATCAACATACATGTACATTTATACCTTACACATACTCATTCCTTGGGTGCACATTCCTAATGCAAGCATGCATTCAATCTCGTCTATGTTGACATTTGCACACATATCAAAATCAACATGCATCCACTCATATACTCACATGCACACCCATATACACACCTACTTTCATGTCGCAATGATACACTCAGAACCTTATCCATGTTGACATTGTACACTGCAAAGATGCAAACACAATATTTTTTCGGGTTATTTGAGTAAGATCACATTTCCAAGAACTATATTTTTCATAAAAACCACATCAGTAGATTAAAAATCAATGCAATTTTTTTTGTGTAACATCCCCCGACTACTCTCCCCCATCCTCGCCTCACCTGTAGTCTCCAATACCATGGCAGCCTATTTCTTCTCTTTCCACCCCGGTGATGTTCACTGAATTGGCATCCATGGGCCAACTCCTCATCCAATTCTCTCAGCAATTGCCCCTCCAGATGAAGATGGCCACTCAGACAATCCAACAAGAGTTGCAGAGCAAGGTTGACCTTCTAGAAGCAGACATTGCCCCTCTCCAAAAAGAAGTGCTTGTAGCTAAAGCCGAGAATCATTCATTGCAGACTCAAATCCAGCAACTCCAAGAACAGTTAGCCGAAAAAGACAATATTTTTGTTCAACGAGACACCCCAATTACCGAATTGAGGCAAGAAGTTGCAGACAAAACAGATGCTATGACCGGATTAGGCAATGAGCTCCACAATACATGGGATGCATTCAATGTTTTAGAAGAGGCCTCGCGGTCACTTGCTGCCAATGTACTTAAAGCCGAAGATGAACTGCATAATGTCACTGAGCGATTGTTCTAGAGAGATCAAGAGTTCACTGAGGAGATTGCCAAGACCATTCAGTTGAAGAAGGAGATGGAAGCTAAAATAAGAAGGAGTGAGACGCTTATTACAAAACCATTCAGTGTCAAGCTCAGGAACTTGAAAGAAGAGAAAAATAGTTAGGAGTTCAGGCGGACAGGCTCTCATGCATTGATGCAGACATAGCAGAAATAAAGCTGCGATGACACACTCCTCTGGCCAACGAATTTTATTTACAGGAATCATTTTTGCAGACGCAGACGGAGTTATTAATAAGCCAGGTCATCACTGCTAGTTCTATTAGGACTGATGCACAACTGATAGAACTTGCAATTTTGAAGGATATGTTAGATTCCCTAAAGCAGAAGATTACATGTACCTTTAAATTAGCTCGTACTACGTATATTCAGGGCATCATAGATGAGCCATGACTGTGTCATTACA
>CM035435.1:44218712-44223712 GCA_020310875.1 Ceratopteris richardii
TTTGAACCTTAGGAAGGTCAAAGAACAAGTTTGAAGGCATAGCCGTATCGAAAAGGAGGCAACGGACCAGCGAAAGGCACTCTCATCAAGAGAAAAAGTCACAAGGAAACTCAAGGGAGAAGGGGGGCATGTGAAGAGACATGGAGGACATATGAAGAGTCATAGAAGGCTCTCATGGCTATATAAAGACCATCCAAGCCCATTTTAGGTGTGTGTAGATGCTAGGAAGTTGAGGTGTTGCTTATATATGTGCCATTGAGCCATAATCTCTCATATATGCTCATATTCACTTATATACCTCTTCTACCCTTTCCAAAGGGTGCTTCATTTCTATAGTAGCTTGTTAGGACTTCATTTTCTCTTTGCAAGAAGCTCCATTCTGAGAGTTTTTGTCGTTATTGAAAGCTTTATTAAGCAAGGATTCTATATCAAAACGAATTTTTGAAGAAAGTATCTTGTACTATGAGATTTAGTAATTTCTTTATTTGTGTTTTTGTCCTTAAACTTGCTAGGAAAGCTGGGATGTCTTGTGGGATTGCCTTGATAGGTGAGTGGATTTTGGAACCGTGAGTTATACCAATTTTAGTGAGTATTGGTATGAGGGGAGATAGGTCTTGGGTAGGGTCCAAGCTTCTTGTTGTGCATTTGGAGGTGAAATCTTCAAACGGTGGTATCAGGGCTCCTTGTGGACATCAAGGAGGATACAAAGAAGGAGGCCAAGCTAGGGAATCAGCGTTTGAAGCATTTCCAAAGCTTTAAGGAGGTTGCAAACTTGGAACCAAGGGGGAGCTTCATCAACAAAGTGCTTCATCACGCAAAGGGACATCACGTTCAATAATAGAGGTAATCCCACACCATATTTCAGTTTTGGATGATTCAAGGAGATGGGAGAGGTATCCAACTAGATTGAGAAGTTGGATAAAGAGAAATTCCAACCTTTGAAGTTTAGGATCAGAAACTTCATCATGAGCAAGGACCTACGAGGCATAATCAATGGAGGAAATGTCAAACGAATTGTTGTGGATCCAACTAGCCTTACCGGCCAAGAGAGGAGAACAATTAGAGAATAGTAGGTACGAAATAGAAGGGTTATGTTCATGATATCTCACCATGTAAGAAACACAATGATAGATCACATTCAAAGCATGGAAACGACCAAAGAAATGTGGGAATATTTGAAGAAGATGTTAACCACAGACACAAAGGCAAAGAAGGTACAATTCAAAAATGAGCTCAACAACTTGAACAAAGCCAGTAACCAATCCATACATGACTACATAATTAGAGACAAACCTATTAGAGACTCATTGGTAGCCATAGGATATTCAATTTTGATGATGATGACATGGTTGCATTTATATCAATGGTCTTAAAGATGATGACAAGTGGAGGAACTTCATATCCTCATTGTATGCTAGGGAAAACATGCTTGATTTTGATCAATTGAACACTTTAATGGTTAATGAAGAAATATTGCAAGGTGGAAGCAAGGGCAAAGGTGTCCAAGGTCAAATACTATATGCAGGTAGAGGAAGAGGCAAAGCATCAAGAGGTAGAGGAAGAGGAAGGCAAATCCAAAGCAAGCAAAGTGACAACCAAGTAGACTCAAATGAAGGCTCATCTTCAAATGGAAGATGTAGAGATAGGAACAATAGAGGAAGAGTAAGAGGATCAAGAGGTAATAGATGCTTCACTTGTGGGAATCTAGGACATTGGGCAAATGAGTGCTACTAAAGGAGGAACAATGCTCAAAGTAACTATGCTTCAAATGAGACTAGTTATCAAGTTCTTGCCATGAGTCATGCATATGGAGATCTTAAACATGAGAAGGATGATACTTGCTACATAGATAGTGGATGTAGAAGTCATATGTCTTGTCGGGAGGAGATGTTTTGCAATTTACAGGCTCCAAAGCAAAAAGGATATTTAGAGATATGTGACAACAGTGGGCATGAGATCAAACACATTGGAGATGTCAAATTTTAGGATGGCAAGAAGAGCGAGACACTTTCTGAGGTATTATATGTCCCTACTATTTCAAAGAATCTCATTTCTAATGGTCAAATGGTAGATAAAGGATACCAAATGAAGTTCAATAGCAAACGGTGCTTCATAGAGGAACCAAAGAATGGTTTTCAACTTGTGGAAAAAGGAGAGGAGCATGGAAGGATGTGCACTCTCAATATCAAGCAAAACCCGAACAAGGTAATGTTCATCACTTCAGGAGATAGAAGAATTGTAGATTTGGATTTGTGGCATAAAAGGATAGGCCATGACAACATTGAAAAGCTAATGAGCATGGAGAAAAGTGCATTGGTCAAAGGGATTCCAAACTTCTCAACAACACATCTTCATGAGGTATGTGAAGCTTGTGAATTTCAGAAGCAAACTAGGTTGCCTTTCAAGCTAAGCAAGTATGTTTCTCCAAGGGTTTTGCATTTAGTGCATACAGATGTATGGGAACCTTCAAAAGAACCTTCACATGCATGTAATCCATACTTTGTTACCTTTATTGATGATTTTTCAAGGAAATCTTGGTTGTATATAATCAAACAAAAATCATCTGTGTTTGAAGTATTTAAAAAGTACAAAGCACTTGTTGAGAATGAAACACGTCATAGGATTAAAAACCTACGGTCAAATGGAGGGGGAGAATATTTCTCCAATGAGTTCACAAGGTTCTTAGAAGATGAAGACATATGGAGGCAATACACATGCGGGTATACCCCTCAACAAAATGGTATTTTAGAAAGAAAGAATAGACCAATTGTAGAGGTAGCTAGATGCATGTTGAATGAGATGAATGTACCTTTCTCATATTTGGCTGATTCAGCAACCACAACAGCATATATTATGAACAGGATATCGACGTTAGAAGTTCATGATCTTACTCTAGATGAGGTATATTATTAAAGGAAACCAGATTTGTCTCATTTTAGGATTCTTGGTTGCATATGCTATGTTCATGTCCCATAGAAAGTTAGAGAAGGTGAACTTGATGCTAGGGCTGAAAAATGCATTTTTGTTAGCTACTCAAATGATCAAAAGCGGTATAGATGTTATAATCGAGTCACTAAAAAATATTAGAGTGTCAAGGGATGTTCTCTTTGATGAGTTAAAACCTTGGTATGGAGGTGTGAATGATTTGCAGGAAGAAGACTTTGTACATGGAGATCAAGTACATGAAGAGCAAGTGTAACTTAGCACTACATTGAGTGGACCAAGTATGCCAATCCTTCACAAAGCTCATCATCATTGAAGGGCAAGCAAAAGGAGTTATAGCATACATCAGAATGTAGCCACAATAGAGGTAATGGAAGTAATTTGGTAAGAGATTTTCATTCAAGTGAAGATGAAGATGAATTTAAAGAAGTTGTAACTCCTGAAGTGAAAAAGAAACGGACATGGAAGAAATATTTAATCACAAGTAGTGAAAGGAAATAAAAAAGTATTAAACATCCTATTCAAAGTTTAGTAGATTGGGAGAAATCTTAGTTTTTCTGTCTCAGGGTGAGTCTCTATGTATTCCTAAAAATAGGAAGTACCACCGTTGAGTGTTTGATTCATTCCTATAGCACATTTTTCTGATTCCTTATAATTGTGCGCATTATATACACTCAACCATATGTGTATCACTCCCATAAAAGGAGTTTTTCTAATTTAATCATGCTGGTCGCTATGAGCATTTGAAGTTCATTGTCTTTTCCATAGATAGTAAGTTTTTTAGTCGATGTATGAACCTATCTGTTTTGTATCAACTCTTTCTCCTTGATGCTCCAAAGTACATAGTGCATCTTATTGCACTTATCACATGCCTATAAGGTCTATTTGGGACTCCATAAGCTCAAGGGATGGTCTTGTGCCGATTGGCTGGACCAAAGTTCGTCGCTTCACAAATCAATTTTCTACCTCCTATAAGCTTCTCCAAGTTCTTTCACTGGTATCAAAGCTAGATCAAGATGGGTGACGGCTTTCCATCAATGATCAAGAAACTTGATCATCACAACTACATGGCTTGGCAAATCAGAATGGAGACCTATTTGCAAGGCAGAAATCTTTATGGAATTGTAGTAGGTGATGAAGCTATGCCTATTCCAAGATCCAAAGGAGGACCTACACAAAAGTAGACAAATAAGCTCACACTTTGGTATGCAAGGGATGCTCAAGCAAGGTTGTACATACTAAATTCTATCTATGACTTTCTATTATCACATATTAGAGGATGCAAGACATCTCAAGAGACTTGGGATGCCCTCCAGACTTTCTTTTCTGCTAGTACCAAAGCAAGACAGAATCATGTTTGGAACGAGTTCAACCAAATGAATTAGACAGCTAAACAAACCATCATAGAGTTTGTTACCAAGGTCAAGGAGGTTGCGGATCGGTTAGAATCCATTGGAGAGACAGTTGAAGAAGAGGCTATCATGAGGCAGATTCTCAAAGGAATTCGAAGTGATAAGCAATGGCAATCTTTCATGACGACTTATGATCTCATCATGGATTTTCAAACTCCAGACTTCAAAATCTTTCTTCGACAACTCTTCAATAAAGAGGCCAACAATAGCATAAGGGAAGGTAACTTCAATAAAAGGCTTTGTATGGGCTGAAGCAAGCCCCTCGTGCATGGCATGCAAGGATTGCTGATTACTTAACCAGCATTGGGTTTTCTATGTGTGATGCTGATCACTCACTATATGCGAGGAAGGCTGATGATGGCATCACTATTGTGGCTATTTATGTTGATGACCTGATTGTAGGTGGTGATAATGAAGTAAGCATCAAAGAGGTAAAACAACTTCTTATGCAAGAATTTGACATGAAAGATCTTGGTGTGATGTGCTACTTCTTGGGCATTAAGTTTATACATACAGAAACAGGTATATGGATGTCACAAAGGCAATATGCCTTGAATATGCTGCAAAAGTACGGTATGGCTGATTGTAAGCCAATTTCTATGCCATTCGATGAGAATTTGAAATTGGATGCTACATCAGGTGAAG
>CM035435.1:44231212-44268712 GCA_020310875.1 Ceratopteris richardii
CTTACATGCATGCATACATACATACATACATACATGCATGCATATGCATACATGCTTAAGCATGCATATGCATACATGCTTAAGCATGCATATGCATACATGCTTAAGCATGCATATGCATATATGCTTAAGCATGCATATGCATATGCTTACATGCATGCATACATACATGCTTACATGCTTACATACATGCATGTATATGCATACATGCTTAAGCATGCATATGCATACATGCTTAAGCATGCATATGCACATGCTTACATGCATGCATATATACATGCTTACATGCTTACATACATGCATGCATATGCATGCATATGCATACATGCTTAAGCATGCATATGCATACATGCTTAAGCATGCATATGCATATGCTTACATGCATGCATACATACATACACACATACATGCATGCATATGTATGTATGTATGTATGTATGTATGTATGTATGTATGTATGTATGTATGTATGTATGTATGTATGTATGTATGTATGTATGTATCTATCTATCTATCTATCTATCTATCTATCTATCTATATATATATATATATATATATATATATATATATATATATATATATATATATATATATATATATATATATATATATATATATATATATATATATATATATATTCATCTATCTATCCACATATCTATCTATCTATCTATCTATCTATCTATCTATCTATCTATCCATCCATCCATCTATCTATCTATCTATCTATCTATCTATCTATCTATCTATTTTTCTATCTATCTATCTATCTATCTATCTATCTATTTTTCTATCTATCTATCTATCTATCTATCTATCTATCTATCTATCTATCTATCTATCTATCTATCTATCTATCTATCTATCTATCTATCTATCTATATATCAATCAATCTATCTATCCATCTATCTGTATATCTATCTATCTATCTATCTATCTATCTATCTATCTATCTATCTATATATATATATATATATCTATCTGTCTATCTATCTTTCTATCAATCAATCTATCTATATTATTATCTCTCTGTCTCTCTCTCTTTATCTCTCTCTCTCTCTGTCTCTCTCTCTCTCTCTCAAGAATTTTTGGGTGAAGAATTGAGGTCAAGGATTGAAGAAAAGACCAAGTCATGAAGCATGAAGGAAATTCATATCAAGGAGATAAAGATGTGTATAAATATGTACATTATTTTAGAGTCAGCTCATCATATACTTGTGTATGGTCATGAGCTTGTAAAAATTTTGCCTATATATACAAAGAAAATGTCGGGGAAAAATAGAGAGATTATGTGAGAACAAGATTTGAGGAGAATTAGATGTCATTAGACTTTTAGAAGTGAGTAGAATCTCTCTCATTACTCAGATGTAAGAATTTCTCAGAAATGAAAAATGTTGCACCCGATCTTTCTGTGTATTCTCCTTCTGTGCTTGATCATTTCAAGAATCCTTTTGTAGATGTCTAAGTTCATAGTTAATGAGCCTATGGTTAAAGTTTGAGGGCCTAATTGTAAACAGGCTGTGAGAATTGTGAGTAGGAACATTCATATGTGAAGAAGTATTCACTAGTTCCTGAAATAGGTGCAAAATTCGATGTTAATGTTTTGGTGAGTTCTCCTTCCACAGTCTAAAGTTTTGAGCAAGCAAGCACTCAATCTTTAACTTGGAAGGTAAGCTACCTATGACTAAAAGCATTTTCATAAACGGGTTCTAGATTAGGAGAACCAAGTGTTAAAAGTTATAGATGTCTGAATCGACTTCTCAAAAGAACAATTTTAGGCATAGGTGACTTGTTAAGTCCATTTCTCAAGATATACTAAGTATTTTGGAATGATTTAACTTCAAGGAGGTGCAGAAACTATAGGCGACACCTTGTACAAAGTTTTGTCAAAAATTTTGCACATTTGATAAGTCAATGAGAGAGTTATGTGCAGCAGAATTTCTGTAGAGTCATCATCTTCACAGTTTGGTCAAAATTTTGATAATTGGTCATTGATCCTCTAAATTGGTGAGGGTTTGGAGTTACTCTTGATATAGAGGTGTTCTAAATTCAAGAGTAGCTTGTTATTTTGGAGATTAACACTCTCCATTAGTGGTATCAGAGCAGGAAGCATTAGAATTGAAGAAAGGAGGATCCTGACTGCTGTAGTCATAAAGAGTTCAACATCTGAAGGTTCAAAAGGTGAAAGCTTGAGGGCAAAGCTTGAGAAGGAGGTCGTATGACATCAAGGAAGACAAAAGGAACATTATTCAAAGTAAAGGTACATCTATTATTCATAAATTTTGAAGAATTCAATATAGAGGTGAAGAAAAGATGGGAGATTCTCTTCAGATAGAGACATTGGATAGAGAGAACTATCCAGCATGGTCAATGAGGATGGAAGCTCATCTTATGAGCAAAGACTTGATAGCTTATATTACAGGTGAAGAAGAAAAGCCTCAATTCAGAGATCCTAGTGTTCCAACTAGGGAGGAATTATCAAAATTGAAGAAATGGATGAAGAAAGATGCTTAAGCTAGGAGCATTATCTATATGGCAATCAATGATTACTTGCTACCTCACATTAGAGGTCTTGAAAGTGCAAGTGATATGTGGAATGCTTTGGAGGAGCATTTTCAAAACACCACAAAGTCAAGGAAGGCATCCTTGTGGGCAGAATTTACCACTTTCAAGAAGAAGGCCTCTCAATCCATCTCAGATTATGTAACAAGGATGAAGGACATTGCAGATGCATAAGGAATAGTTGATGAAGACATTGAGGAGGATAAATTGGTAAGGCAAATCCTCACAGGTTTGAGAGGTGATGACAAATGGAAGCCATTCATTTTGTCTACTGAATTATCACTTGATCATTTTACTCCTGACTTAAATCAGTTGCTAGGACATATGTTAACCTTTGAGCAGGATGTCAAAGGTGAAGGTGATAAGAGTACATGTCATGCAATGTATTCAAAGGATAAGAAGAAAAATAGCAAAGGAAGCAACAAGCAAATGAGGATGAAGGTGCAACTAGCCAAGCTAACTTCCTAAGAGGAAGAGGAGGTGGCAAAGGTAGAGGAAGAGGCAGGAGTAATAAAGATGGAGTCAAAGCTTGCTGGATTTGTGGTAAGACAAATCATTAGCTAATGATTGTTGGCATAATACTCAGAGTAATGGTGGATATAACCAGAATTTTAATTCAAGAGGAAGAGGTGGCAGAAATCAAAGAGGTAATTTCAGAGGTAGAGGTAGTAGAGGTTACTTTGGAAGAAATGCAGGGAGATGATTCCAAAGTCAACAATACAACAATACCCACTACAATTATGCTTCAGATCAGAAGGAGGATTCAACATTGATAATGAATGCAACTTGTGAAAGGCAAAGTGAAGACCAAAGAGTCTTCTACATTAACTCAGGGTGTAGCAATCACATGAGTGGCAACATAGCTTTGATGAATGATTTGGAGAATAAGGTAACTAATCATGTAGTTCAAACATGTGACAATACAAAGCACAATGTGAAGTCAATTGGATCAGTGAAGGCCAAGGATGGAAGTACTCTCTTGACTAAGGTTTTGTACGTTCCTACAATTCCTAAGAATCTGATAAGTGTAGGACAAATTGTTGAAAAAGGTTATGAAGTTAGGTTCACTAATGAAGGAGTGTTTGTGGAAGACCCTAGCAATGGGTATAAACAGATTGTTTCTGGGAAAAAAGAAGGAAGATTGTTCACATTGAAGATCCAAGGTAATGTTCGTCATGCCTTGTTCACTTATGGAGGACATAAGATCTATGAGTTAGATCTTTGGCACAAAAGGCTTGGACATTTCAATGAAAGAGGTATCAAAGATATGGTTAATAATGGTTCAGTGCTTGGATTGCCTAATATTGCAGGTCAACATATGACATACAGATGTGAGGCATGTCAATTAGGTAAGGCTCATAAGCAATCTTACTCCAAGCATGGTTTTATGTATTCAGAAAAGCTTGAGTTGGTACACATAGATGTGTGGGGACCATCAAAAGATTTCAGTATCAATGGTTCAAGGTATTATGTGATTTATGTTGATGATGCTACCAGATGGATCACTATCTATGTGATTAGAGATAAGTAACAAGTATTCAATACCTTCAAACATTATCATGTGTATGCAGAGAGAATTACAGGTCATAAATTGAAGAGACTAAGGTTAGATGGAGGGGGAGAGTATTTCTCTAATGAGTTCAGTGATTACTTGTGGAATGTAGGTATAAAAAGGGAAATTACTTGCAGGTACTCTCCTCAACAAAATGGTGTAGCAGAGAGAAGAAATAGAACTCTTGTTGAGTTTGCAAGGTCAATGATGAAGGAGAAAAATTGCCCTAATTATTTGTGGGTTGAGGCTGTAAACACAGCTACTTATTTGGTCAATAGGTTACCACGTAAAGCTTTGCAGGGTATGACACCATATGAGGCATGGTGGGGTAAGAGACCTACTCTAGATCGTTGCAAAGTATTTGGATGTTTGGCATATGCATATGTGCCATCACAATTGAGGCATAAATTGGAACCTAAACCTGAGAAGTATGTATTCATTGGTTATGATGATAAACAGATGGGTTATAGGTTGTGAAGTCCATCCACAAAACAATTCCTTGTGTCTAAGGATGTTACATTTGATGAGCAAGGTACTTGGTATGCAAGTACAATCAATATCTATGCAGGTGATGAAGAAATTGTGAATCAAAATAAAGGTAAATCAAAGGTTCAGATATTTGATGAAGAGGAGAACAATGAAGTGCAGGTTGAAGTTGAAGAAGTTCCAAGGTTTGATCCAGAGTGTGATGAACTAGAAACTTCAAGAAGTGGAGAACTCAAAAGGTCAACAAGGCACAAATGGCAACCTACGAGGTATAGCTATGACACTTCTTTTTTGGCTACCAAAGATTATGCTTATATGATAAAGGTAGATGAAGACCCTTCTACATATGAAGAGGCAAAAGGTAAGGAGAATTGGGAGAAAGCTATGCAGGAGGAGTATGATGTATTGATGGAGAATCAGACATGGGAGTTGGTTCCTAAACCAAATAGCCAGAAGATCATTGGATGCAAATGGGTTTACAAGACAAAGAGGTATGCAGATGGAAGTGTGTATAGATATAAAGCTAGACTTGTTGTGAAGGGTTTTCCTCAGACTTATGGTATAGTTTATGATGAGACCTATAGTCCTATGGCAAAGATGACAACCATCAGGACACTCATAGCTGTTGCTGCATGTAAAGGATGGAAATTATGTCAATTAGATGTGAAGAATGCTTTTTTGAGTGGTTATATTTCAGATGATGTTTACATGGAGCAACCCCAAGGATTTAGAGATGAAAGGTATCCAGAGTATGTATGTAAGCTCAAGAGAGCTTTGTATGGTTTGAAGCAGGCCCCAAGGGCATGGAATTATAGACTTGTGAAGTTCTTGAAAGAACTTGGATTTCAAGTATCAAACGTAGATAGTAGCTTGCTTGTTAAAGCAAGTGATGATGGATTCATTTACATGTGCATATATGCTGTTGATATAATTGTTACAGGTACAGATGAGAAATGCATTCAAAGCCTAAAGAGGCAAATGGAGAAAGAATTTAAGATCAGTGATTTGGGAGACTTGTCATATTTCTTGGGCATGGAGATCTCATACACTCAACATGGAGTGTATGTAACTCAAGAGAGGTATTTGAAGAACTTGTTGATCAAGTTTAAAATGGATGATTGTAGGATTGCACCTACTCCAATGGAGGTGAATCACAAGTGAAGCAAATATGGAGGAGAAGAGTTCAAAGATATGAAGCTATATCAAAGTTTGGTTGGTAGTTTGATTTATGCTACTTTAACTAGACCTGACTTGTCATATGCAGTTGGAGTTTTGTCTCAATTCATGCATTGTCCTAGGAAAGAACATTGGATTGCAGGACAAAGAGTGTTGAGGTACATTAAGGGTACACTCAAAGAGGGTTTGTATTATGGTTTTACATCAGATACAAACGTAAAGATATACAGTGAAGCAGATTGGGCAGGTAATCCTGATGATAGGAGATCAACTTATGGATACTTGTGTTATGTGGGAGATAAGTTAATTTCTTGGTGTTCAAAGAAGCAACACACAGTTGCTTTGTCATCTACAAAAGTAGAGTACAAAGGTATGGTTGAAGCTGCAAAGGAAGTGATATGGCTTAAGACTCTGATGAAGAGTTTTGACATCATTCAGAGTACACCTACTATTCATGGAGATAACATGAGTTCATTGTATTTAGCTGCTAACCCTGTGTTTCATGCCAGGACTAAACACATTGAGATTCAGTATCACTTTCTAAGAGAGAAGGTGCTGGATAAAGAGATTGAAGTCATACATACTTCAACAAAAGATCAGATAGCTAATATGCTAACCAAAAGCTTGGATGGACCAAAGATACAAAGATTCAAAGACATGGTAGGCATAAAGAAGATAGATAAAACCTCAATTGATGATTGAGGGGGAGCTGTTGGTGTAGGGCAATCAACAATTGAAGTTTTGGGTGAAGAATTGAAGTCAAGGATTGAAGAAAAGACCAAGTCATGAAGCATGAAGGAAATGCATATCAAGGAGATAAAGATGTGTATACATATGTACATTATTTTAGAGTCAGCTCATCATATACTTGTGTATGGTCATGAGCTTGTAAAAATTTTGCCAATATATACAAAGAAAATGTCGGGGCAAAATAGAGAGATTATGTGAGAACAAGATTTGAGGAGAATTAGATGTCATTAGACTTTTAGAAGTGAGTAGAATCTCTTTCATTACTCAGATATAAGAATTTCTTAGAAATGAAAAATGTTGCACCCGGAACTTTCTGTGTATTCTCCTTCTGTGCTTGATCATTTCAAGAATCCTTTTGTAGATGTCTAAGTTCATAGTTAATGAGCCTATGGTTAAAGTTTGAGAGCCTAATTGTAAATAGGCTGTGAGAATTATGAGTAGGAACATTCATATGTGAAGAAGTATTCATTGGTTCCTGAAACAGGCACAAAATTTGATGTTAATGTTTTGGTCAGTTCGCCTTCCACAGTGTAAAGTTTTGAGCAAGCAAGCACTCAATCTTTAAGTTGGAAGGTAAGCTACCTATGACTAAAACCATTTTCATAAATGGGTTCTAGATTAAGAGAACCAAGTGTTAGAAGTTACATGTGTCTGAATCGACTTCTCAGAAGAACAGATTTAGACATAGGTGACTTGTTAAGTCCATTTCTCAAGATCTACTAAGTCTTTTGGAATGATTTAACTTCGAGGAGGTGCGCAAACTATAGGCAACACCTTGTACAAAGTTTTGTCAAAAACGTTACACATTTGATAAGTCAATTAGAGAGCTATGTGCAGCAGACTTTCTGTAGAGTCATCATCTTCACAGTTTGGTCAAAATTTTGATAATTGGTCATTGATCCTCTAAATTGGTGAGGGTTTGGAGTTACGCTTGATATAGAGGTGTTATAAATTCAATAGTAGCTTGTTGTTTTGGAGATTAACACTCTCCATCATATATATATATATATATATATATATATATATATATATATATATATATATCCATTTGCCTGTCTATCTTGAAAGAACCTGGAGAAGCTTGTAGGAGATAGAAAAGTGAGTTGCAAAGCATCAAAGTGTGGTCTAGCCAACCGGAAAAAGAATAGCCCTTAAGCTTATGGAGACTCAAATAGAACTCATAGGCATGCGATAAGCATAATAAAATGCTTTATGTATTTTGGAGCATCATGGAGAAACAGATGATACAAAAGAGATAGGTTTGGACATTTAATAGCTCAAAAAGTGTACTACCTTTGGATGAGACAATCAACTTGAAATGCTCATAATGATCAGCGTGATTACAATTAGAAAAACTTATTTCGAGTGAGTGAGGCAAATAGGTTTGAGTGTATATAATGCAAAAGAGTACAAGGAATAAGAAAAATATACTTTTGGAATGAACTAGACACTCAGTAGTGGTACCTCCTAATTTTCAAGAATGCACAGAGATATACCCCAAGATAGAGAAACTCAGATTTCTCCAAATCTACTCACTCAAATTCTTTGATCATTTATACACATAATCTAGACACTAATATCTTTTCAATGAGTGCTCATTCATCCAATTTTGCACTCCGTGGAGAGAGAAACAACCTCTGCAAGCTTAGTATTGTTGATGAAGATAATGCAAAAAAATGAAGGAGCAAGACAATGATGGCCACAAGTGTATGTATATTGCTTGCATGTAATGTACAAGTGATTTGAAGTCTTTATATAGACACTTGAAGTGATCATGATTTCTACAATGGAATTTTGAATTCAAATGAAGGAAAGATTATTTGTTGGAGGGAATCAATTCACTTTCCTTTAATCTAGGAAAAGTGAGGATCTAGTTTGATCTAGTTTTAGGTGATTGATTCATTCATTGCTTGCAAATCAAACACCTCAAATTCCTAGAAGATTATCTCCCTTTTTTACGTTCACCTGTGTAAAGCTCAAGGCTTTTACAATGGTGAAAGATCCATGAAAAAGCTTTTAGAAAAATACAATAAATGAGCATAGGTAAAAGAATGCCTCAATTGATATTCTTTCGATGTAATCCAAGCAATAGCTTTTGATGTAGATCAAATCCACCTCAAACATAGTGTAAGCTTGATGTTCCAACAGCTCGCCCTCAAGCTTTAGCATACCAAGACCTGTGTTCTTCAAACACAACATCTCTACTTGTAGTAAATGGCTTGGTTGAAGGATTATAGAATGTGTAACTCATCTGAGTTGAGTCATAGCCAATAAGCACTGCCTTTGTTGGCCTTTCATCTAGCTTTAATCTTATTTGTGATGGAACATGAACATACACTAAACAATCAAACACCTTGCAATGTCCAAGACTAGGTTTTCTTCCATTCCATGCTTCATAAGGAGTCATACCTTGAAGTGATTTGAATGGTAGTCTATTGACAAGGTACACAGTAGTTGAAGTATTATTCTAGCTAATGCAACCAATGTCTTGTTTCTCCTCTCTGGAATTCCATTCAACTGAGGAGTGTACCTCATAGTTCCTTTCCTTTTGATACCTTTATCTTGCAAGAACTCATCAAACTCTTTGGAGAAGTATTCTACCCCTCCATCAGATCTGAGCTTCTTGAGTGATCTACCTATATGATTCTCCACATATGCTAGATACTTTTTAAGCAATAAAACATTTCATTTTTACTCTTGATAAAGTATAGAATAGTCATTTACTATGTTCATCAGTAAATGAGAAATAATACCTTGATCCTACGAATGAAGGTTCTTGACTTCGTTCCCATACATCTCTCTGTACTAAGACCAATAAGTTGTTGTGGATGTAGCCTTTGTGGTTGAATGGTTGTCTTTGTGCCTTCCCCATTTGACATGCATCACACTTGTTGATCATGTGTTGCTTTGATATGTCTGGAAGTCCTAGAACACTTTGATCCCTGCATATATCCTTCAAGGTTCTTTCATTTACATGAGCAAGTCTCTTATGCCACACTTCAAGCTCACTTAGGGTTTGAGATCCAAAAGTGAATAGGGCTATGTTCATGGTTTCTCCTACTTCAAAAGTAAAGAGCCTACCATGCTTCTCACCTCTGGCTATCTTCTTAAAGCCTTGACATGGATCTTCCATAAAGGCTCCATGTTGGGTGAACCTAACTTGCAAAAATTTTTCAACTATTTGGCCTATACTTATTAGGTTTTTAGCGATAATGGGTTCTTGATAACCGTAGAATGTTTATCCTACCATTCGAAGCTTTGACATTGCCAATATTCTCCACATTGTGTTTTTTGTCATCCCCTATTTGAACTTCATGTCTATGCTTTGGACTTTCCAAATAAGATAGAAGAGCGATGTTGCCTGCCACATGATTTGAACATCTTGAATCTATGTAGAACAAAAGATCATCTTTTTTACCTTCTTTGTGGCTTAGGTTCATTAGAAGCAATGAGTCTTCATGTGCTTCATATTTTGAATAATTGTTGAAGTCCCTTCTATTATAGCCTCTATTGTTATTGTTGAAGTTGTTTCCACCTTTAACTCTGTTGGAAACAATGTCATATAGTACATTGTGCATGGTCATTGGTCCATTTTGCTCACACAGTATACAAGATGTGTTATATTCTTATTACTCTCTCTACAAACAAAAGCGCCCATCGCAGTGGTTAGTTCATTGATCTCTGATCGTAGTGGTCGGGGTTCAAAACTCGTCGACAGTGCATAGCAGCATGATTTTTCTTTTATCATGCTTTTCAAATAAAAGCACATGGACAACGACAAATAAAGCAATGAATTTTTCCACAATTGCACGATGGCATGTGTTATGCTTTTTGTTATGCGATCGTAGTGTTTTTCGAGGAGATTTTGGAGGGTAATCAAAGCTATATAAGAAGAGCTTGTCTCATTGATCAAGTTATCCTACACCTTTTGCAACACAAGCTTTGGAGCTTGGTCCCTCAATAGAGGTGGTGCTCTTAGCACATGGGCAGCCATGGTGCTATCTTGGAGCATATTGAGGAGTGGCTATGGAGTACTTCTTGAAGAAGAGTGTGCTCATACTCTTGCTTATGGAGAGGATTTACCGCTATGGGAGCGTTTTGTGACAACTGGCGGATCAATTCAGTCGCCTCGCTAACGGCGCACGCCGGGTGCTTGGAGCAACTCAAGTGTGATGCAAAATGGAACAACTCAAACTCAAGAGAATGATTTAGTTACCCTTTTGCAAGTTTGACTCACATTGAACATATTTACTCAAGGCAACTGATTAGGAATTTAGTGCATATGAACTTAGCAAGGAATATCATCACACTTCAAGTCGTAAATATTTAATGACACACAATAGTTTTTTTTTAATTTAAATCCACATGAGTAGATCATTGCAAATTTGAAATAAAACTCGACCTTTCAACGTAATAAATCATTTAAATCAATACACTTAATACATTAAGTGTCGTGTGTAGAAAAAGTATAGTTTCACTCAGTATAGAGTGCGCAAGATTTCATACATCATAAATATTCATTCATATGATTTGCTGATCAGGGAAACTTTTGACTACCATACATCATGTGAGAAGATGCCATTAGCTTTAGTTTTGTTAAATCAATCCAAATGAAATTTCAAGCACACGAAATTCACAAATTTATCAACATTAAGGATACATCATGACCTAAGCCAACATCATTTTTTATGGGCTATATGATGTAAACAGTTCAAGACAAACTTTACATCAAGCATATCATTTTTTTTTTATAAGGCGACAAAGTTCAAAACAGTTTCTTGCTAACTCAACATTCGTCAGTAGTCTCATTCCTTGGAATCAAGATGAATTGATAGAGATTGGTTGATTAACATTGAATGTGATTTCCGCTAGATGTCTAGAGATGTAGGATACCAAGATTATGCACTTTCGTACTCAAATCTAAAGAACGTACCTGATATTAATTCCATGCATAGTTTCATGTTTATACTTAAAATATCTCGTTGATTTTTTGGAGATCTCAGAATTTCATCTTTTATCTCTTAAAGTATACTTCGATGAAGGTATTAATCATAGTTAATTGTATATACAATGATCTCATGTATAAAGTGTGACAAATTCTAATGATACTAGTGATATGAAAGATTTAGGTAAGAAACGTACTCTCCAACGTCGAAGTATAGTAAGCTAATTGACTTGAAAAATTATGAGTTGTACCTATTGGCATGGATTTGATGAAACGATGATTTAGTAATCCACTGATTTTGCCAAACTCGTACCAGATATTTGTTTACTCTGTTGCAAGATGTGATGTTGAGCCGATGTGTTAAAAAACAAAGTCTGATCATACAGCAGAAAGTATTGTCTCTCATGTGTTGTCTTCAAGTCGTTGTCTTCTTCTCCTCCAGATGGTCTCTCAGATAAAAAACATGCGCTCCCTCTGTGATTTTTTTGTCAGATCCACTTCTTGAATCGGGCAGCCCCTCTTTTTTCACCATTACTACTGTAATAGAACATATCAACACAGAGCTCGGAGTGCTCAGAACGTCTTCCTTCTAATTCCGACGTATGTCACCTCCTCCCTAATCAAATTTGTGAGCCATCTCTTCTACTCTTTGATCTTCTCTGATCAACAGTGATCCACGGAGTAGATAGTGCTCTTTGTTGATCAGCGATCCAGCCCTTCTTCTGCCGAAACACTTTGAATTCGTAGTTCAATCTTCATCCATACTCTGCTAGCACTCAGAGCCTCTTTCAATTTTTATTTAATGAGTATTGTGAACCATGTAGTTCAGATCACCATCCATGTTGTACCAATCCTCCGTATGACAGATCTAAAGAATGAAATATGACACCTGTGCTTATAGCAATTGTTTTACCTGGTTATCTCCATCATCAGAATGCATAGAAAATGCCAACTCCATGAGCATCAACATCGATAAAATATAACGCGTCGGATAATCAAATAAATTATTAAGCCATCTAGAAATATAAACGATTCAGTAGCTTGCCGCGATTGATGTTGAAAGTAGTAGAAAGTGAAGAGCGTTGATGGATTTCTTTGTCACAACACTCAGAAATGCATCATGTATGGCATAAATCACTGGAAGCATAGTTACAACTCCTGCCAATGCATCTCCTATTGGTTAAGATTCTCAAATATTGAAGAACAGCAGAGCGTTGGCATTTGTATAGCATTCTGGTCCAAGTCCCAAGAGCCTCAATAGAGCCGTGTCATCAAAACTCTCTCAACCTTAGATTCCTCAACGTCTTCTATCTTCTTCTGGTTGCGCAAACATTGGTTAATGATAAACTACGCCAGATCTTCAACATGATGTAGTCGACTATCAGAGCTTGCATGTCGTTAGAGAAGATGATCCTAGCCAGATGAACACATGAATTTAGGCCTCTTGTCCACTGATGAATCCGACCCTCTTGTTTTCCCTTTCTGAATGTTAAGAGCGGCCCATTGTTGTGTCCACCCTGAGCGCGAGTTCTCCAGTTCTCTTCCGCTTCTCTGCTTCAACTCCCTAAAAAAAATCAGAGAGAGATAATCTCCCCTATGATCATCAGCGCTGCCTCCTCCCTACACACACCTCTGCATGCGCAACTGAAGTCACCTTTTTTGCATGATAATGCGCACGTCCTTCTCATCAAGCCACCTCAGAAGTTAACTTGACTTTTCTCCTCTTTTGGCCGATGTGATCTCCCAGATGATGCCTAGTTCGCATATCTGACAACACCTCTCCATTTCATGAGATCGATCGATGCCAGCATCATTAATAAAAATGGTCAAAGACATTACTTTATGTATGAAAACTCAAATTACAAAGAAAATGAGTCATCCAACTTTCTACGCAATAACCTATTGCAATAGTATGAACTAATTTTAAAGATTTCTAGCATATCCTGTTGATTCAACAACTCAATGGTTTGAGCTAATCAAAGGTAGACATGTATTGATCAACATAAAGATCAAACAAGTGCATCAACACCCATTAATTTTATCATCACCAATGTTCTGAATAAGAGCCTCTGCATTCTTTGGTAAGTTACTCTCTTTGTACAAATCTCTTAGCTGCTGCATGTGCTGTCTTCATTATGATTTGAGTGGGGAGGGAGAAATCTCTCCGACACCGCGCAACAACTTCGTGGTGTGGGTTGGCCATTCACATGATGTATTTGAAGATTGTCTTCTACATGAAGATTTCGGGTTGCTTCAAAGACATTGGATGGTGGTTAACATAAGATTTATAGCTTATGTTAAGAATTCAGGTACATATTCTCTTTATGCACACAAGTACTACTTGAAGTATATGGAAGTGGCATCCATATCAGGAGGAGTCCTATTCAGCATAGGTACAAGAGAATCATTTTATATATGCTTTATGTATATGAATTTTCATGTGATTTGGAGATATTGAAATTTTTGCCCTAATTTCCAAAGTTTGACCAGCTTTGACTGCTACCCTAGATTTGCTCGATTTCTTCCAAAGTTTGCATGTGAACTCCCTTTGACATCCTTGATGCTTCTTGGACTTCTCAGGGAATTCTGGCTACCTTCGCCGAATGTGTTTCCTATAGGCGTTCGTGAGTGAGAGAGGAGAGAAAATCTCGACGACATACGCCCCCACTAAACCTGCGATTCCTCCGGAAGTGCCACTGTAGCATCTATGAAAAACAAAATGTTCCAAGCATCAAATTCTTTTTTAGGCAACGTAAGAAACATGGAAGGAAAATTGATTATATGCATGAATGAGTAGGTAACGTGACATGAAGCAAAATTTGCATGAAAGAAAGAATTGAAACAGGCAACATGAATATGCATGAACAAATAGGCAACATATATGCAAATGAACAAGCAATATTGAGAACAAGAAAGAAAACAATCAAGCATCAATATGAAGTGGAAGTGGATGTATTGAGTCGTTTTAAGCATTAGTTCCTCTCATCTTGAAGAAAAATTTGTACCTTTTTCATAAAGTAGTCTACCTGAAATACGATTATAAACAAAGATTTAGGATTTTCAAGAGACATCTTTCATCTTTAGCTTATTTTAGATCAACTTATTTCCTACATAAATATGAATATGCTCTTTCTCTAATAACATGCAAGAAAATCTAACTAAACTCCACTAATGCATAAATCTACCTATATAGTCCATGATTTATTCTACTATACCTCTTTATCTTCCTTTGGCTTTGTTTTTTTTAATAATGATGATGATGATAATTCGGCAACTGTATGGTTACAATCACTTTTTTGGGGTAGAAGAAAGTGTAAACTTCTTGGTAACATGTAGCAGCTTTTTTTTTATGATGGGGAAAAATTAAACCCAGATACAAGGTACAACCATTTTTGATGGCGGAGAACAATCGTTTAAACTTCGATACAAGTGCTGTGAGATGGAGTAAGGATGTAGAAACATGCAGTAGCATGAGCTAGGATTTCAACAATTATGCTTTTGATACATGATACATATGCATGTTTATATATGAAAGTCATGTCATCCAAATAAACCTCCAAATCTACATGCCCTATCTTTCCATAATCCTAGATTATAATCAATTTCTTAGTAGATAAAATTACTACTTAAGATAAAATTTTACACAAGTAGAGAAATCATCATTTGCCCTTTTTTTGACTCAAGTGATGTGGATATGCAATGCAATGCAAAGACTGAAAAAAAAACATGCATGAAACAAAAATGGAAAAAAGGTAGAATGAACTTGAAAAAACACAAAGCAACATGAACTTAAAAACTTAATGAATATATATATATATATATTTCTTTTTTTTTCTTTTTTGTTTAATAATTGGTTTTTAATTTTTTTTTTATTTTTTATAGCATGGATACTCCTGTTTATGAATCGGCCTCATTGTTGTCATCTTCTTCAATGTCCTCATCCAAAATGTACTCATCATTATCACGTTTCTTGAATAGCTTTATCCTTTTACCTGCAATCAAACTACTTAAATTGGATTAGGACACAATCGATGAGTTTTATCAAAATAATGCTTGTTCTTCAATCTAGATTCTCTTAATTTTTCAACGGCATCATCAAGTCTTAATTTATCTTGTTCTAACTGTTTAATCCGCAAACTCAAAAAATCATTAGTAGACATGTCTTCAGACCAAGGCAAATTTAACCATGCAGAAATATGAGACTGAATTGGAAACAATGGTTTTTGACAGTACATGAGTTCAGCAGGCATATACCCAATAGTACATGTGCACGTCCTTCTATCTGCCCAAAGTGAAAAAGGTAAGAATCTAGGCCATTTTTTGATGTCACCATTACATGCTTTAGATATGGCTTTCACAATAGGTAGATGCCCTCTCTCTATTTTACCATTGGCCTCTGGATTATATGCAGTAATGAGAGACAAACTAATACCGTGATGTTCAAAGAACTCTTTGGCTTCTCTCGCATTGAACTCTCCATGATCGGCAACTACTTTCTCTATGTACCCAAGGGGACTTATGACATCTTCAAGCAAGAATTTTCAAACATTGTAAGTGGTCTTAGATCGTAGTGCACGTCCCTCTACATGATTAGTTAAGTCTTCTCTTGCAAGTACAATGTAACGCATTTTGTCAATACCTTTAGGCAGAGTTACAAGATCTACTACCCACTTATAGTGAATACAAGGTGGATAAGTAGGATGCAACGGATCTCTATGTTTGACTGATGAATGAAGTTGACAAGTAGAACATGTAGAAACATAGCTACTAATGTCAACATACATCCTAGGCCAATAATAGGTACTTCTAATTTTTTCATATGTTCCAAAAGATCCTTTATGACATGCCCATAATGTCTCATGCATTTCCTTCATTACTTGCAACTCATGACCTTGTTTTCCTAGGACTCGTTGCGGATTCTTAACCTTACCCTTAGCATGTCTCCAAAGATAATTGTTACATAGGAAAAAGTTATAAGCTTGTTTCCTAATGTTATGGAATCTATTCGTAGTCCAGCTAGGTAATGGTTGTAGTGTACTCAGATACTTTCCTATGTCTCTCCATTCATTTTCGTACTCAGACTCATGAAATTTCTCATACTCATATATATGTGGAACATCGTCATCTTTATTAGATCACTTTCAAGATCATCAAATCTAGCTCTCGATAACATATCAACAATTGAATTTGACTTACCTGAAATATGAACTAACTCAGGATTTATGAACTTAATATATGAGATCCATCTAAGCATGGCTATATCAGGAGATGAACAATTGGCTATCATTCCAATGAGAGGCAAACAATCAGTCTCAACTTTGACATTTGCACCTATGAAATATTCTTTGTCTACTTTCAAAGCTCTTACCATACCCCATAGTTCTCGTTTGATCTGTGGATATTTTCGTTGTGTTTCATGTAACATTTTGGCACCAAACCTAATTGCATATCTATTCCCTTCACTATCATCTTGACTTATGACCTAACCTATACCAATAGGACTAGTATCAACAGTCAATATAATAGGTCTGTTAGCAGAATAGTCTACACACTTAAGGATGGGAGCTTCAAGCAATAACTTCTTCAATTTACGCATAGCTTGAGTGTGTTTGTCAGTCCAAATAAATTTTCGTTTCTTCCTAAATAAGTCATAGAGACAATCAGCAACATGAGCAAAGTGTGGGATCCAAATAACATAAAAGATGCAAGCACCAAGAAATCTACGTACCTCACTCACGTTGTTACATGTTTCAGAAATCTTGCTAATGGCATTGAATTTTTGTGGGTATCGCTTTCGACCATAATGGCCACATAAATGTCCAATAATAAGAACCTCGTTGACACCAAAAATAGATTTCTTTATGGAAAATGTGAGAACTACCTCTTCAAATCATTGAAATATTCTTTCACAATCAGAGATAGGGTCAAGAACAAATTTACGACATCCAGATGAGTCTAAAGTAATGTCCTTTACACGTTCCTCACTCCCTTTAATTCGAATATCATCAATGAATGACATAGTTATATGAGGGATAAAATCATGTAAGACCATATTCATAGCACTCATCATATGAGGTTCTGTTGGTCGCTCCTTGAGGTAAAGTACACATTCGCACTAAACCTAAAGGAGTTTTCATTGTGGTTATGTCATGACTGTCAATTGCTAATTGGAATTGGTCATATCCCGAATATAAATCACCCATTGAATAGATGGAATTTCATGAAAATGATTCAACAAACTCATCTACAATGGGTCTTGTTCCTACATTCCTTATGGTGACTTTATTGACAGGTTGGAAATCTTGAATAAAACGTAGTTTCCCATTCCTTTTAGGCACAGTGAACCATCTGTTTGAGTAAGGTGCAAAAGATGGCTCTAAAATTCTCATGTTTATCTTCTCCTTAAGTAGTTTCATTAGCTCAGGTAAGTGAGCCTTTGGAACTGGTATAGGCGAAGATTCCATGGAATATGCGGAATAGTAAAGATTATCATGGGTGCAACTAACTTAGGGTCTATGCAACCAATCTCATGAGGATACATAGTAAAGGCTTTTCCATGGCTACGTATGACTCTCTCAAATTTATCTCTCTCTACTGGCAAAAGAAAGTCATCATCTGTACCAATTTTCACATGTTTGATTGTCTCATCCATGAATGTATGTCCTATGTTTTTTTTATCCCGAAGAATTGGATCATATTTCACATCAATATTTTTTTCATTACTTCCTTGGGGTAATGGTTGAGCTATGGGTTTGATTTTTTTGTCTATAGTTTTGTACTTTGTTTCAACTAAGGCATCATGTGTTTGGTTAAATTTTGAGCACTTGTCAACATTGAGAGCATACTCTTGGATTAGAGCATACTCATCAAGGGAAGAAAGAAGAATAATATGGGAATTAGAATTTTGTTGGACATAACTCTAACTCCTCAAGAGTAGAGAAACAATGAGATGTTTCAATCACATGCTCAATGTTCTCATCATGTTCCATGAATTTGTTGTTTTTATAATTTTTTTGGGTTTTTTGGATAAAGGACTTGGACAATTGGCTCTTATGAAGAAAATCTAATCTAGAATGTGGAAAACAAAGTGACAAACTATTGTACATGTTTTTTGAATGCGAGATGTCAAACCAATATCCACTGTTGTCCCGCTCAACAATGGATTCTATCCGAAATTTTGATCATATGTAGCTCCAAACATGAATCGAGGTTCACAATCAATACAAGCATGCTCATGACCCTAAGTAACAATCGATTCCTAGGATGATTCATTCCTACCGTCATGACTTGAAGTGATTGCATTCCATCCTTAGGCTTAAATCTAGCATAGGTAGAGCCATCATCCATGGCTTAAGTTTCCATATGACTCTCACAAATAAAGGGTTGACCTAAGAGAACCTTTATAGGAGCAATTATCTTGAATAAAAAAGTGAAACTCTTATGTGATTCCTCCTATGGATATGGGCACACTGGCACAAGCTCCATACAGGGTACCTACACCATTATCTGCAGTTCTCATATGCCATCCACAATCTTTATCTATGGGCCAAACTTATCATGAATAGGTCCTAAGAAATTTTTATTAACATTTACTTCATCATCATCAAAGTCCTTTTCATCAGATTCATCAAAGTTTAAAGCTTCATTCATAGCTTGATCTTGATCTAGAGAATCTTGCATCTCAGTATCTAGATTAAGTGGAAACCTCTTCCTTTTAATAAGGCCGATAAAGTTATCTTTAAAAACAGGCTTTGCAATAGAGAAAACTTGTTCTAAAGACATAGTCACTTGACTCTTAAGCAAAATGTCATCTAAAATCTCCATAGGATCTATTTTTCTCTCAATTTTTGAAATCAAGATGGCTTTAGGTTTTCTCTTGGTTTCTTTGGTACTTGAGGTGCAAGAGGAGCTTCCATAGTATATGGTTGATGATTTTGAAAATTTTGATTTTGAGGATTTTGAAAAGCTATTTGAGAAGATTGAGGATACATGTTTTGATGCATTTGAGGATTTTGCACATTAGGATGAGGATTTTGCATTGAAAGATTATGCATTGGAGGAACTTGATATGCTTGAGTAGGAGTTACTTGTGGATTTTGATTGGGAGCTATAACATGTTGATTAAGCTCTTGAAAAGACATTGGGTTCATTTGATATTGCAAAGTTTTGGTGTAATTAGATTGTAAAGCATCTATATTCTTTGCCAAATTGGATTGTGTAGCAATAAGACTTTACACTTGCTTAGTGAGAATTTCCACTTGAGATTGTTCAGCTACACTTTTATTTGGCTCTACTTCAAAACCTTGAGTAGGCTCCATCATTTGAGGAATAGGAGTAGAGTCAAAAAGCATAGCATCGCATTTTTCTCTTACTTGCTCCTTAGTCTGTGGAAAGCTAGCTTGAGGAAGACTAGTTTGCTCATAAAGCATGGATTGTCTTTGATGTCTATGGGCTACAACCTCTACTACTTTACGCACTTTTTGCCAATTGTCAGTAAGACCATAGCACTTATCCGGCTCTTCTAATCGCCATTCAACTTCCCTACGAGTTTCACGATTAAGAAGCTTAAGAAAATTGATCACAAGATTAGGTTCCAAAGTTATCTTACCCTCATCAGGAAGTTTTTCATAGCGTCTAATATACTCATTCTGTAAGTGAGTAATAGAGCTACTAGGCTTTGGGGAATTGACCCATCGTAAGAATCCATCCCGATTATGTTGGCTATAATCTTCAAGATAGAATTCTTTGAGCATCTCCTTTCTAAAATCACTCCAAGGAAGAGTATCATATTGAGTGACACGGTTTATGATAGAGCTATCCACAATTCGTTCAAAGAATGATATCAAAAGATCTTCAAGAAGACCAAAAATCATAGCTTGATCTTCAAAAAAATCTAAGTAGCTTGTAATGTTGATGCCATTGAATTTTCCCTTCTCTCTCAACATAGAAGACACTATTCTTTGGCCTTGTTTCTCAACAATAAGGGATTTGAATCCTTCCTCCATCTTATGTGAATAAGCGAGTGATGCACGATGTTCTAGATCTCTCACAAATGCATTTACTTCATGACGAAGATGTGCACGATATTGTGAGAAATCCAATGTAACACTCAAGAATGATGATGATGATATGATGAGGATGAAAAATATGAAACAAAAAATATGGATCACAACCTCCCAACAAGATCAGAAGCAAATGCCACGAAGCGTTTCACGTCCGGCTCAAATGTGGAGGTGATCGCAATCCGGGTGGATCGGGTCCAGTCGTGGCACACACAGGGTGTATGAAGCTAATGAATCTTGGAAGGTTTAAGGACGTGAAATTGAAATTAATGTTGAGTATGGAGAAGAGGGCGATGTTGAAATGATTATGGGAATGGAAATGTAGGAGTGCAAGTTAGATTTATGAACATGAATGATAAGAATGAAATAGAACCATACACACGAATCAAATTTGGAAGGAAGAATGGTCCATTGAAGGAGCATCTTAAACACTTACTAATTCTAATCCATATGCATAGTGTTCTTTGGATGATATGTATGCATGACGAGAATAGATGGAATCCTTACACATAAATCAGTTTCGAAAGGAAGAATGGTCCAATATTGGAGCTTTTTATACACTTTCAGAAACTAACCAATATGTATGGGTATGTATGGATTATATGCATGCAAGTGAATTATGATGATAGAGTTTAATCACAAGCTCAATGAAACATCCTCACTAGTTCAACGCAATACTGTGGAGCCTTCTCACACATAGAAGAAAATAGAAGTCATGTAAAAATATTTAAGAGACTAAGAGACAAGAGACAAGAGACAAGTGATAAGTGACATGAATTAAAAGGACTTGAATTAAGATACATGTATAAGATCGTCGTGATACGTCAAGCTAAGCAATCTACTGATCAAAGGCGGTTCTGACCCTCAAACCATGACAGTTCAACCGAATGTCACATGTAAGAAGATGAGTTCCACTTCATTGACCCTATGTATTGTTGGGTGTGTGTACAAGTGCGAGAGACACACAAGAAGCACACACAAGGAGTACAAACGTGGCAATACACACAGAGAAGACAATGGCTAGAATAGCTCTCTCTATTGATCGATGAACTGAACTGAAGTAAGAGCTGAATAATATCCCTAAGTACAAAGTACCACCACATATGAGAGTATCAAGTATGTGGTAAAATGGGAAAAAAACTCTAGCCAACACTAGAGTAAAAAGTTCCCATGTATAGGGAAAAGGTTCACATCAAAGCTACTCGAGGAACACATAAGTGTAACAAACCCCCCTGGAGCGAATGATGTGAACACATATAGGGAGTGACAGATCAGCCCCCATAAGGTAATAAGCCTAAAGCTTTGCGAAAAGCTTCAAACTTTTCCCGTGGAAGAGCTTTGGTGAATATATCTGCCACATTATCTTGTGTAGGCACATATACCAAATCAATATCTCCTGCATGAAGGCGCTCTCTCACATAGTGATAATGCACCTCAATATGTTTGGTCCGTGCATGAAACACTGGGTTTCGTGCAACAGCCAAAGCACTCTGACTATCAGTGACAATATGCGTAGCAGCATCAATCTCCATGCAAAGATCCATCAATAGGCGTCTCAACCATATACACTCCACTGTAGCTATGAAAACTGCCCTATACTCAGCTTCACAACTCGATGTCGCCACTGTAGGTTGCTTCTTACTCAACCAAGATATGCATGAGTCTCCAAGGAAAAAGCAATTACCACACGCGAGTATCATAACAACCAGCCCAATCACTATCTATAAAAGCATGCAAGCATGGCTGAACATCTCTGCCATAAAAGAGACCTAAGCTCAAAGTGCCTCGAAGATATCTAAACACACGTTTCACCGCTTGCCAATGCTTAGTGCCAGGGCTATGCATGAATCGACTCAACTGGGAAACTGCATACTGTATATCTGACCTTGTGTTGCATGCATATATAAGACATCCCATAGCTTGTTGATAAAGAGAAGTGTCAAATGCATCATTGGAATCCTCAACTGAGAACCTGAATCCTGTCTCAACTGGTGTGGAAACTGGCTTACAATCCTCAAAATCAAAACGCTGAAGTAGTTTTTCAACATACTTTGCTTGATGCATAACAATTCCCCCCTCAACGGATACAAACTGTATGCCAAGATAGTAGCTCAAAAGACCAAGATAAGTGACATCAAAAGTATGTTGCAAATCAGCCATAAGAATGTCAAGTTTTGCATCACATGACCCAGTCAAGAGTATGTCATCGACATAAAGAACAAGCACTATAAGATCAGCCCCATTTTTGCGTACATAGAGTGTGCTTTCAATCGGACTACATGTGAAGCCAAGAGCAATCAAGTGCTTATGTATTTTGTCATACCATGCATGTGGAGCTTGCTTGAGACCATACAAAGCTTTATGCAAGTGACAAACCATATGCTCTTTCCCTTTCATAGCAAATCCAGGAGGTTGCTTCACATAGACCTCTTCTTGCAAATCTCCATTCAAGAAGGCTGTTTTTATGTCCAATTGATGCACTTTCCAACCTCGATGGGCAGCCAATGCAACCACGGTATGAATGGTAGATGCGTGAAGTAGGTGCAAAAGTTTCCTCATAGTCAATGCCATATTGTTGTGCATATCCTTTGGCAACCAATCTAGCTTTGTAGTGATCAATGCTACCATCAGATTTTCTCTTAATCTTGTAAACCCACTTTGTACCAATGGCATTCTTTCCTTTTGGCAATTCACATAACTCCCAAGTACCATTCCTATGTATGGAATCCATTTCTGATTGCATAGCACTCATCCATTGTGGATCGTCACATGCATCTTCAAAAGAAAGTGGCTCTTCATTACATGCTGTAGCAATGAGAGAATAATACACAAAATTAGTTGATGCATGGTGAGAGCTTGATCTTGTTCTACCAAGTAAAGGTGCACTCAATTTGTTGTCCTACAAAGTTTGTTTCAGCCACTTTGGCATAGATTGTGCACTCTTGATAGACATGTGTTCATTATGTAAAACATCCTCAATATGTACATCACGCGTGGGCTGAATTTCATGCTCAGTTTCAACCATATTTTGATGCAAATGTTCAGCCATATGTGGCTGGAAATTTCCAACAATTTTGGCAATTCTTGGCTGAATTTTTTCACCCATGTTTGTCTAGAAATTCTCTGCATTTTCAGCCCTATTTGGATGGACTTTTTCAGCCCTTTGAACCTCAGTTGGCTGGTCTACATGGCCATAGTCAAGGGCACCATTTTGGAACAAAGGCATGAGTGTATCGAACACATCTTGTGAGCTAACTGTTGGCAGTTTTTTGCATTCAAGTAGAGGGAAAAACTGAATTTTCAGCAAATACCACATCTCGACTCACAATAATTGTGTTCGCCAATGGATACTACAACCGATATCCCTTACTTTCAGCACTATAACCAACAAATATACATTTCTTTGCCTTCTCATCAAGTTTGTGACGTTGTTGTGATGGCACAAGAGCATATGCCAAACAACCAAACACACGCATATGACTAACCATAGGCTTATGACCATTCCAAGCCTCATAAGGAGTGATGACTCTCAATGCTTTTGTAGGGCAGCCATTCAACACGTAATTTGCACACATGACCGCTTCCATCCAAAACTTATGAGGAAGATGCTTTCCTTTAACCATACATGGTGCCATTTCAAGTAAAGTTCTATTTTTACGCTCAGCAACACCATTTTATTGAGGTGTATATGGCACCATACATTGGTGTGAAATACCTCTTTCACGAAGAAAAGCATTAAACTCATGTGACATGTACTCACCACCACGATCCGTGCATAGAGTCAAAAGCTTTTGTGAAGAAAAATTTTCAGCCATAGTTAAAAATGCTTTGAAGCAAGAAAATACCTCATTCTTTGCTTTCATAGGATACACCCATGTATGGCGAGTAGCATCATCAATGAAGGTAACAAAATATACATGCTTCCCAAAAGATGGAGTCTTGACCCGACCACATACATCACTATGAACAAGTTGCAATTTTCTTGTAGTGTGTGTGTGACTATTTTTTGGAAAAGAAGCACGATGCATTTTTCCAAGAATGCAACCTTCACATGCATGCTTTTCAATGGACTCAAGTGTAGGCAAGCCAATAACCATGTCCTTCTTTTGCAAGTAAAGCAAACTATTGAAGTTTAAGTGATCAAAACGAGCATGCCAAAGCTCCATTTCAGCCATGGAAGAAGTATGAGCAACCAAGGCATTCGAGGCAGCCCTCTTGTATGTATCCATGCGATACAAACCATCACATAATGTACCGGACATCACGATAACATCGCCATTGCTGAAATCATGAACCATACACTTATCATCAACAAAGTGTACATGAAGTCCAGCTTTGGCAATCAACGGAACTGAAATTAAGTTCTTCTTGATACCGGGCACATACAATGCATTTTTCAAGAGAATCACACCTCCATTTGCATCCGTAAGCTCAATTTCTCCTACTCCAATGATAGGATAAGAGGCATTCTTTGCACACACCACATGTCCTCCTTTAGGTGCATCTTTCAAAGAGGCAAAAAATCTTTTGCATGATGTTATGTGCTTTGAAGCACCACTATCAAAAAACCAATCGGAATCAGCCTCACTCACAACCATACATTTAGAATGTAAAGAAGCATCATAATGACATGTAACAACACATGCCCAAAAATCTTGAGCCAAGTTAGCTTCATCATTCTTTGCATTTGCTAAATTTTCAGCAATAGACATGCCCGATTCCTTCTTCTTTTCATTGCGTTTAGCAAGCTTTCTACACTCATCAATAGTATGATCAGCCTTTCGGCAATATTTGCATCTCTTCTTCTTTTGCAAATCACCATCATTAGAGGAATGAGTGGAAGAGGAAGCTTGAGGCTTTGGTTTTGATGAACCAAAAGCTGAACCATACTTGCTTTTCCCCTTTTGTGAGATAGCAAGTGCTTGCGTTCCTTCAATCAAACCACTCCTATTCACTCTAGATTGCTCTTCTTGCAAAAGAAGAGACACAACCTCATCAAATGCATACATATTAGGATTTCCTTTTGCAACCAAATGGAGTGTAGTAGCAAAGCTTTGAAAAGATTCTGGTAATCCTTTCAACAATGTAGAAATGAGTGATGCATCCGGAATGATCTCATCTATGTTTGCCAATTGCTCTTTCAAGTCCTTGATGTGTGTCACATACACATCCACTGACTCATTTTCAGCCATACATACATCCTCAAGTTGCTTCCTCAAGTATGCAACACGTGCTTCATTACGCACGGCATACCAAGAAGCAAGAGTATCCCATGCTTGTCTCGATGTAGAACATGACCGAATGTGTGGAACTATATGACGCTTCACTGAAAGCGCAATCAAAGCATGAGCTTGAGCATCTTTTCCATCCCATCTAAGCTGCTCCTATGCAGGTGGAGAAGGAGAAACCATTGTACTCGAAGAAGAAGCTCCATCTGTGACAGTAGACTGTGAAGTAGAAGCACCTGCCGGTCTTCGATCTACATCTGCCACTATGTTCCAAAGTTGTTTTGCAACAAGAACATGCTTCATCATGTAAGACCACATCGGATAGTTGGTCCCATCAAGCTTATCTTCAGCTTGAAGCATGCCAAACAAGTCATTGCTGCCCGCCATTTCACTAAGGAACAAGAATGTGAAAAATCTTCACTTCGATGAAAGCTGAAATGAGTGCTGAAATTTTCAACTCACAAACCGTCACTTTGATGGCAATTCTGACTGCACGAATGGCTTCGAAATGGGGGTAAAACCCCAACGCACCTGGTGGAAATGTTTCCGGGCTGCTGAAATTCACACTTCTATGCTCCGAAGTCGATTTGCACTATTAAAGTGTGCGCACGCCGCGACGCGAAAAACCGAAACTTGAGAAGAAGCTGAACCTACTCTGATACCACTGTTGGGTATGTGTAGAAGTGCGAGAGACACACAAGAAGCACACACAAGGAGCACAAACGCAGCAATACACACGGAGAAGACGATGGCTGGAATAGATCTCTCTATTGATTGATGAACTGAACTGAAGTAAGAGCTGAATAATATCCCTAAGTACAAAGTACCACCACATATGAGAGTATCAAGTATGTGGTAACATGGGGAAAAAACCTCTAGCTAGCACTAGAGTAAAAAGTGCCCATGTATAGGGAAAAGGTTCACATCAAAGCTACTAGAGGAACACATAAGTGTAACATGTATGTCTAGGCTCATAACATCTAACCAAAGAAGTCTAAGACTCATTAAAACCAACTCTAACTCACTCACACGCTCCACCGAGGGTGAGTCAAGATAGAGATGCTGATTTCAAGACCCTATCCTAGATTGGAGTTCTAACTTAAATTTCAAACTAGGTACTATACTTATACTAGCCCACCTTGGATCCTCACTCGCTCAACCGAGGCTGATGGTCTCAAGGAAACCTTAAGCTAGCAATAACCCTATGGATGCCTAACAATGATGCTCTAGGAGTTTGGAGGGGGGTTTATATAGTTTTTTGAATGAATTTGGGCCCTTGGATCTAGAGAAATCAACTCTCAACTCTAAGATCACTACTTTCAATTACAACCATTTGATTAGTCAAATCAATGGCTGTTTTTTCTATCAAACCTAGTGTAAAGGAGTGAAATTTAGGCACCTTCATTCTCCACCATTGGATCTGGGGATGATCTCGATTGTCATATCAGTGCTGAGATCAATTCAGATAAGATATGCCACTATTTTTGGAGAAAATTTACATTATTGATCTTTAACTATCAAAAAAGTCTTCTTTGATGAAAAACACTCGTGGATTCTCCTTGCTTTAAGCATAAGTTCATCTCCACCCTTGAATATGAGCTCATCTTGATCGTACAACATGGCTCAATCAGCTTTCACCATGTGGCATCCCTTCAACCCTTCAATTTGCTTAAACTAGAAAACTGTGGTGACCTTGAAAACTAGACTTTGTGCTCTTTGACCCTTCCAAAAGGCTTTGATGAAGATGAAACTTTGTAGGACTATGTTTCCAAAGATCTCCTTCAGGAATATGCAGAAAAAATTTTTATCTAAATCTCCCTTATACAAGTTTGACTACATTTGGAAGCTTGCAAGGCGGCATTAAGGTGTCTAGGAAACTCTGATTGCCTTGAAACTTTGTACAAATATGTAGCCACATATGTTCTTTATACATGCCAAACCATATGGCTAACAAAAATTCCTATACAAGTTTTTGTAGGATCTAAGTGGAAAAATTACATTTTTTTACAAAATGCACATGGCATATCAATGTGCTAGAAAATCCATTTACATGTGAAATTTGGGCTATACGCTGCCTTTGATAGGCTTTACAAGTATATGAATTTTCATGTGATTTGGAGATATTGAAAGTTTTGCCCTAATTTCCAAAGTTTGACTATCTTTGATGCTACCCTAGATTTGCTCGATTTCTTCCAAAGTTTGCATGTGAACTCCCTTTGACATCCTTGATGCATCTTGGACTTCTCAGGGAATTTTGGCTACCTTCACCGAATGTGTTTCCTATAGGCCTTCATGAGTGAGAAAGGAGAGAAAATCTCGACGACAGCGTAACACTTTACACATGTTGTCTAATCTTTCTCTATCTTTGTCTCATCATTTGTATGATTAAGTGTGGTATGTTCATGTTTTGTCAAGATTGGAAGATTGCTGAAATTTATGTCGTAGATTCTGGACCTATGGAACTATGGGCCTACTAGATTTCCAGCATTTGGTATCAGAGCTTTAGGGTTTTGGTATCAGAGCATTCAAGCTCTTAGATATCCAGGTTCTATCAAATTTCTGTTGCAGAGAGATAGAAGAAGATACTTGTTATTTTTTAGAAGGTTATGAATCCTAAAATGCTTTCGGCAAGGTTTTTATGATAGATCAGCTAACCTTATTCTAGATTTTGGGAAGCTGAAGAATGACTGGGAAAGCTATTGGCATGGTCACAAGTCCCAGGATTTAGTTCTTGATTATGTTTAGCGTATTTAGATGACACAGCACAAGTACGTTGAGAAAGTTTTCATAAGGTAAATGCAAATTTCTGGATCCTAGTGTATGTTTTCAAGTTTGAGAAGACAGGAGATAGTAGGTTCAGAGTTAGTACTTGATACATTTGTTGTCAAGCAAGTGATTGCTTGATGAGTACACTATTGGATATCTAGATTGCATATTTTCTCAAGTATTATGGTTCATATTTAGTAAGTTCAGGTTGTTTGAAGTTTGAAGGAAAGTCAAATCCAGTTTTTGTTGAGGTTATATGCTATTGCGGAAAAAGCTTGTTCACTAACAAGACTGCGAAAAATTGCCACGCCTCAACTAGAACTAAACTAGAGTGATGTTAGAACACCTCTATAATCATCAATAGCTTAGCAACCTTCTAGGACAGAAATCTTTATAACTGTAATTAGTGAAAACTGAAAATTCACTTTACAGAAAACTTTGCCTTTCCTACAAGCTTCAATTCTGATCTCATTTACTTCAAAATTTACACTACTGTGTTTATTTACAGTTAGAGAATCTTTCTGCCACTTAACTATGCCAAAATTGAGTTTTGAACTCACCGAAATACCATCGGAACTTCACCAGACTATTACCGGACTGTCACCATAATTGTACCGGAATCTTATCGGAATCAACTCCACTTCTATTTGTAGTTACTTCAAATGTTTGTAGATGAAGTAAGGAAGTTATACCTGTGCTTCCTTTAGTAAATGAACTCTATCTGAAGTTTGAGAAAAAACTTCATCAGTTCTGGATGCCTTTACGGTCAGACTAGTACCATGTGTACATGTCCTATTTCACAAAACTCTTTTGATCAGTTTATAGTAGAGACTCATAGCTTCAAAATAAGATACCTCTCATGAAAACTTTACACTATACTGTGAGATCTAACTTGTACAAGTATCGGAAAATGTTTACTGAGAAAATTGTAACTATTAACTAACTTTCACAATAACATGAAATCACTCAGATTTCTTCACACGAAGAATGCTCTCAAACTTCCACATGAACATGTGTTTTCTATTAGAGAGGATGTGCACAAAATAGCTTGGCCTCACTTTGCTCATAGCTATGGAAAACTCTCCTACTTTGAGTAGTTATTCCTTACCATCTCTCTCACATGAATACCCGACTGTTCAGGTTCTATTATTCATCTCTACATACGCAATCTCTGGCGTCTTCTATATCACTATTCCTTGTCTCTCTATATCTCTCACATCAATGCGCTCTCTCAACTCTCTGATATACATTTTGATCCGGGTTTCAACAGACTCGTAATTCTAGAAACTTCTATGCTGTATATTACAGATGTGAATTTGTCCCTTCACTAAGGCTTTGATTTTCCTGAATGCCTTGTTTTTGCTTTTCTTCGTCTTTCTTTATGGTTATATGTCTTCAGGTCTTCATATCTTATTAGTGAGTGAATCTCCAACAGCTCCCCCTCAATCACTAATTGACATCTTCTGATCTTTCATATATTCTTCTTTTCTTTTATTCCTGCCATTTCTTTGAATCTACTTGTCTTTGCTCCATCCAAGCTCTTTGTCAGAATATCTGCAATCTGATCTTTCGTAGGAGTGAATACTATTTCAATCTCCTTCTCCATTACCTTTTCCCTCAGGAAATGATATTGAATCTGTATGTGTTTTGTTCTTGCTCGAAATACTGGATTTGTTGTAAGATACAACGAACTCATATTATCTCCATGTATGATAGGTATACCTTGATCAATACCCATGCTTTTGAACAAGGTCTGCATCCATATCACTTCTTTCACTGCTTCTACAAGTCCTTTATATTCTGCTTCTGTTGACGATAAAGCCATTGTGTGTTGCTTCTTTGAACACCAGCTTACAAGCTTATCTCCTAGGTATATCATATACCCATGTGTTGATCTTCTATCATCTTGACTTCCTACCCAGTCTAAATCACTGTATGCTCTCAGCTTTATATCTAATGTAAAAGGATAATATAATCCTTCTTTTATAGTTCTTGTGATGTATCTAAGAACTCTTTGTCCTGCAACCCAATGTTGATCCTTCGGACAATGCATGAACTGTGAGAGAACTCCTACTGCATAACTAAGATCTGGTCTTGTTAGCGTAGCATAAATCAAACTTCCCACTAAAGATTGATACTTTCTCATATCTTTAAACTCTGCACCACCATATTTGCTGAGTTTATGATTAACTTCAAGCGGTGTTGAAGCTTCGCTACAATTCTCCATGTTAAACTTCTCCAGAAAGTTTAGGAGATATCTTTCTTGTGAAACATATACACCATGATCTGTATATGTAACTTCCATTCCAAGAAAGTATGATAACTTTCCTAGATCACTGATCTTGAACCCTTTTTCAAGCAATCTCTTTACCTCCTTGATTCCTTCATCTGAGGTACCTGTGATTATAATGTCATCTACATAAATACAAATGTAGATCATACCTTCATCCGTTCTCTTATTGAGTAGACTTGCATCAGCCTTTGAGCTTTGGTATCCAAGGTCATTGAGATACTTCACAAGTCTATAATTCCAAGCTTTTGGAGCTTGCTTCAGTCCATAGAGAGCTCTTCTTAATATGCAAACATGATCCGGGTAACAGGAACTTACAAACCCTTCAGGTTGTTCCATGTAGACTTCATCTGATATATATCCATTCAGAAATGCATTCTTTATATCCAGCTGACTTAGCTTCCATCTGCAAGTTTCTTAACTTTGTAAACCCATTTATTTCCAATCACTTTCTTACCATTTGGTTTTTTAACAAGATCCCAAGTCTTGTTCTCCTCAAGCGCATTAAACTCCTCCTTCATTGCTTCTTCCCATTGTTTCTTACCTTTTGCTTCACTGTAATTTTGAGGTTCTTCATCTTCCTTTACTAATTAAGCATAGTTTTTCTGAGTCAAATAAGAAGTGTCATAGGAATACCTTGTTGGTTGTTTCCTTACTCTATTTGACCTTCTTAGTTCAAACTCTTCATGTGTACCTGAATACACATCCTCATCAAATCTTGGTCCATCTTCGTTTCTCATATTTGATTCGATCCTGGATGTACTTGCCTGCATATGATCTTCATCTCCATTCACCTGCATATGTGATTTTCCTTTTTCTTTCCTTCTTATCTCTTCTTCAAGTGTTTCAACACTATGCTCTTTATCTGTATATCAGCTCTTTCCTTCACCAAATGTCACATCTCTGGAAACAATAAGTTGTTTGGTTAAAGGACTCCATAACCTATAACCCATCTGCTTTTCATCATATCTGATGAACACATATTTTTCAGCTTTTGGTTCAAGCTTATGTCTCAGTTGTGATGGTACATAAGCATAAGCAACTGATCCAAACACTTTACAATGATCAAGCGTTGGTTTCTTACCCCACCAAGCTTCATAAGGGGTCATTCCATTTAAAGTTGTACATGGTAATCTATTTACCAGATATGTAGCTGTATTTACAGCCTCAGCCCAAAGATAATTTGGACAATTCTTCTCCTTTAGCATTGCTCTTGCAAACTCAACTAGAGTTCGGTTTCTTCTTTCTGCTACTCGATTTTGTTGTGGTGTATACCTGCAAGTTATTTCTCTTTTGATACCTGCATTCCACAGATAATCATTGAACTCTTGAGAAAAATATTCTCCTCCTCCATCAGACCTTAGTCTTTTGAGTTTTTGTCCTGTAAGTCTTTCAGCATATGCATGAAAATGCCTGAAAGCTTCAAACACTTCTGACTTCTCTTTCAAAACATAAAGAGTTATCCATCTTGTTGCATCATCAATAAAACAAACATAATACCTTGAGCCGCTGATAGATCCTTCTGTTGTCGGTCCCCATACATCTGTATGTATGAGTTCTAACACATCATCGTGTTTGTACCCTTTCTTCTAAAATGGTAACCTGTGGGCTTTTCCCATCTGACAGGCTTCGCACTTGTGAATCATATGTTGATTCTTCATATTTGGTAATCCTCTCACGGATTGTTTCTCCACCATTAGTTTTGATTCTTGTTTCATTAAAAAATGTCCTAACCTCTTATGCCAGAGATCTAACTCTGTAAATACCTCATCACCATGTCTGATCAAGGCTTGACCAACATTCCCTTGTACTTTAAGAGTAAAAAGTCTACCTTCCGTTTTACCATGAACAATTTGATTGTATCCACTCTCTGGATCTTCAACAAATACTCCTTTATTTGTAAACCTGACTTGAAAACCTTTTTCTACTATCTGTCCCACGCTTATCAAATTCTTCGAGATTGTTGGAACATATAAAACATTTGTTAGTAGGTCAGCTCCATTCTTACACTTTACCTTTCCAATTGACCTTACATTATGTTTGTGTTATCACCTGTTTGTACTGTATGATTTGAGATACCTCCTTCCAGTTCTGATAACAATTCTATATTTCTTGACAAATGATTTGAACAACCAGAGTCAATATAGAATACCTTGAGGTCTTCATTCTCTGACACACTTATCGAGTTCATCATCAACGTCGTATGACTTTCATTCTGCGTATCACTCGCATAGTTGTAGTAGGTAGTGTTGTGAGACTGATTCTATCCCCAACTTCTTGCTCCACCTCTACCATATCTGCCTCTTTGGCTTTGTCTTCCTCTTTGATATCTTTCGATCCTGCCTCTGTTGTTGTATTCTGATTCTGACTTGATCCTTGAGAATTATGCCAGCAATCATGAGCCAAATGATTGCTTAATCCACAGATCTAACAAGTCTTCTTCTGAGTACCTCTTCCTTTACCTCTAGTTTTACTTCTTATGTTACCTCTTCCTCTTGCATAATTTGCTTGAGTAGACATCTCTTCGTCATCCTTTTCTTTTCCTTTATCAGCTTTCTTCTTATTCTTTGCATACATAGCCGAACTATGTCCTTTATCTCCATTTGTCTTCAAATCTTGCTCAAACGTCAACATTAGTCCAAGCAACTGATTTAAATCTGGTACAAAATGATTTCAAGAAAGTTCAGTTGAGAGTACGAAAGGTTTCCACCTTTCATCTCCTCTCAGTCCTGTAAGCACTTGCGCTATTAACCTGTGGTCTTCGATATCTTCATCTATAGATCCAAGACTGTCCGCCAAATCTTTCATCTTAGTGACATAATCACTGATACTTTGACTTTGCTTTTTCTTGAACGTTGTAAATTCTGACCATAAGCTAGCCTTCCTAGCTTTTGTCATATTTTGGAAATGATCTTCCAATGCACTCCATATGTGTTCCGCTTTTTCCAGACATCTAATGTGCAGTAGTAGATGATCTGTAATGGTATTGTAAATATAAGCTCTTGCCGTTGCATCTTTCTTCTGCCACAGCTTCAAGGCTTCTAACTCTTCTTTCTTTGGTTGACTATCGTCTTCAAAAGTCGGCTTCTTTTCTTCTCCTGTCACATATGTCATTAAGTCCTTACTCATAAGTAAGGCTTCCATGCTCATTACCCATGTGGGATAATTATCTCTGTTCAATTTGTCAATAGAGATATGATCTGCCATAATCTTCTTGTTTCTGTTACTTCCAGTGAGTGTAATGTTAAAAGGTTTTACCTTTTACAAACCTTTACCCTTGAGAATTACTTCAGAACGTTTCTTGACGCCGTTTGTTGTTGATCTCCTCAACTTCACTTTTCTTGTGAAAATTCTTCGAATTCTCTTGTATCTTTACTTCCGTTTACTCTTTGAGAACTTTCCTGCTCGTCAGAGTCTTTCTGCTCTGATACCACTTGTTGAGGTTATGTGTTGTCGTCGCAAACACTTGTTCACTAACAAGACTACAAAAAATTGCCACGCTCAACTAGAACTAAACTAGAGTGATGTTAGAACACCTCTATAATCATCAATATCTTAGCAACCTTCTGAGACTGAAATCTTTATAACTGTAATTAGTGAAAACTAAAAATTCACTTTACAGAAAACTTCACCTTTCCTACAGGCTTCAATTTTGATCTCATTTACTTCAAAATTTACACTACTGTGTTTGTTTATAGTTAGAGAATCTTTCCGTCACTTAAGTGTGCCAAAATTGAGTTTTGAACTCACCGAAATACCACCGAAACTTCACCGGATTGTCACCATAATTGTACCGGAATCTTCCCGGAATCAACTGCAATTCTGTTTGTAGTTACTTCAAATGTTTGTAGATGAAATAAGGAAGTTATACCTCCGCTTCCTTCAGTAAATGAACTCTATCTGAAGTTTGAGAAAAAACTTCATCAGTTCTGGATGCCTTTACGGTCAGACTAGTACCATGTGTACATGTCTCGTTTCACAAAACTCTTTTGATCATTTTATAGTAGAGACTCATAGCTTCAAGATAAGCTATCTCCCATGAAAAACTTTACACTATACTATGAGATCTAACTTGTACAAGTACCGGAAAATGTTTACTGAGAAAACTATAACTGTTAACTAACTTTGACAGTAACATGAAATCACTCAGATTTCTTCACACGAAGAATGCTCTCAAACTTTCACATGAACATGCGTTTTCTATTAGAGAAGATGTTTACAAAATAGCTTGGCCTCACTTTGCTCATAGCTATGGAAAACTCTCCTACTTTGAGTAGTTATTCCTTACCATCTCTCTTAGATGAATACCCGATTGTTCAGGTTCTATTATTCATCTCTACATACGCAATCTCTGGCGTCTTCTATATCACTATTCCTTGTCTCTCTATATCTCTCACATCTATGCGCTCTCTCAACTCTCTTATATACATTTTGATCCGGGTTTCAACAGACTCGTAATTTTGGAAACTTCTACGCTGTATATTACAGATGTGAATTTGTCCCTTCACTAAGGCTTTGATTTTCCTGAAGTTTGTAGATGAATGAAGTTACATATCCAGTCCAGTTTGTACCAACATGAAATTGCAAGGGGGATTGTTGGAAACAATGTCATAGTAACATTGTGCATGGACATTGGTCGATTTTGCTCACACAGTATAAACAAAGCACCAAGCGTAGTGGTTAGTTCATTGACCTCTGATTGTAGTGGTCCGGGTTCAAAACCCATCTGCAGAGCGTTGCAGCGTGATTTTTTTGCAATTGCATGATGGTGTGTGTTATGCTTTTTGTTATGCTATCGTAGTGTTTTTGGAGGAGCTTTTGGAGTGTAATAAAAGCTATATAAGAAGATCTTGCCTCATTGATGAAATTATCCTACACCTTTTGCAACACAAGCTTTGGAGCTTGGTCCCTCAATAGAGGTGGTGCTTTTAGCACATGGGGCAGCCATGGCGCTATCTTGGAGAATGTTGAGGAGCGGCTATGGAGTACTTCCTGAACAAGAGTGTGCTCACACTCTTGCTTATGGAGACGATTTACCCCGCAGCAGCTTGGTGGTGTGGATCATACATTCACATGATGTATTTAAAGATTGTCTTCTACATGAAGATTTCTAGTTACTTCAAAGACATTGGATGGTGGTTAACATAAGATTTACATCTTATGTTAAGAATTCAGGTACATATTCTCTTTATGCACATAAGTACTACTTGAAGTATATGGAAGTGGCATCCATATTAGGAGGAGCCCTATTCGGCATAGGTACAAGACAATCAATTTATATATGCTTTATGCATATTTGGATGAGGTGTTAGAGAAGGTATGTTCATATGAGTTTGAGGATTTGTGGAAGCAAACTTGTTAGCATTCTTTGCTACTTTTGTAAGTACGTGATCTTTTCACACACATATCTGATTTAGGCTCTTCCATAGCCTAAGTTCAGATGAGGGTTTGTTGATTATCAGTTTTAGACTGATCTTTTCTCTTTCTGTCACTCATATTCACTCTTCTACAACCTACTAGGTCACACATCTCATATATATTCAGATTTCTGTCCATACATCTGAATATGTTTGTTACATTTGTACATTCACTCATCCATCTATTTCTGTTCACATAGAGTGGTTGAGATTTTGAATCCCACATTGTAAATTGACATTAATATATATGATAGTGTGAGTAAGCACTTGCTTACATAACACTTTACACAGGTTGTCTAATCTTTCTCTATCTTTGTCTCATCATTTGTATGATTAAGTGTGGTATGTTCATGTTTTGTCAATATTAGAAGATTGCTGAAATTTATGTTGTAGATTCTGGACCTATGGAACTTTGGACCTGTAATATTAGTTATGGACCTACTAAGTTTCCAACAGCCTCTATTTTTGCCATATCCACCTCTTCCACTACCTTTTTTGGTCGTCCCATTGAACAACCAATTCTAAGTGGTGTAGTTGGTCTTATCACACATGGCAGAAGGTTTAACATTCTGACCTTTTTCTTTGTCATTCTTTGGTCCTTTCTTCTTCCATTTCCACTTTCTCTTGCTTACAAAGTTGGATTCGGAAGTCACCTCTTCATCTTCTTCCTTCTTCTTTACTTTCAACTTCTTGTCCTTCTTATCTGTATTTAGAGCACTGGTTGAATTACCATGAAGGGAATTACCTTTCTTTATGCTATTGTTGGCCTATTGATTGAAGAGTTGTTCAAGAAAGATGTTGGAGTCTAGAGTTTTCACATCCATGATGAGATCATAAGCTGTGGTGAAGGATTGCCATTGCTTATCACTTGAAATCCCATTGAGAATTTACCTCATGATAGCATCTTCTTCAATCAGCTCTCCAATGGATGCTAACTGATCCGCCACTTTCTTGACCTTGTTGACAAACTCTATGATGGTTTGTTTAGGTTTCTTCTTCATTTGGTTGATCTTGTTCCAAAGATGATTTTATCTTGCCTTGGTACTAGCAGAAAAGAAAGTATCTAGGGCACCCCAAGTCTCTTGAGATGTCTTTCATCCTCTAATATGTGGTGATAAAAAGTGAGAGATAGAGTTTCGTATGTATGATCTTGGTTAACCATCCCTTGCACACCAAAGTGTGAGCTTATCTATCTCCTCTTGTGTAGGGCCTCCTTTGGAACTTGAAATAGGCATAGCTTCATCACATGCTACAATTCCATAAA
>CM035435.1:44288712-44298712 GCA_020310875.1 Ceratopteris richardii
CTAGCTTTATATCTAGACACACTTCCATCTGCAAACCTCTTGGTCTTGTAAACCCACTTGCATCCAATGATTTTCTGACTATTTGGTTTTGGAACCAAATCCCATGTTTGATTCTCCAATAGTGCATCAAATTCTTCCTGCATAGCTTTCTCCCATTTTTCCTTACCTTTTGCCTCTTCATATGTAGAAGGGTCTTCATCTGTTTTCATCATATAAGCATAATCTTTTGTGGCCAAAAATGAAGTATCATAGCTATACCTTGTAGGTTGCCATTTATTCCTTGTAGACCTCCTAAGCTCTCCACTTCTTGAGGTTTCTGGTTCTTCATATTCAGGATCAAATCTTGGTGTTTCTTCCACTTCAACCTGCACTTCATTATTCTCTTGTTCATCAAATATTTGAACCTTTGATTTACCTTTCCTTTGGCTCACTTCTTCTTCATCACCTGTATTGATATTGACTGTACCTGCATACCAAGTACTTTGCTCATCAAATGTAACATCTTTAGAAACCATGAATTGTTTTGTAGATGGACTCCACAATCTATAGCCCATCTGCTTATCATCATAACCAATGAAAACATATTTTTCAGCTTTAGGCTCCAACTTGTGCCTTAATTGTGATGGCACATATGCATATGCCACACATCCAAAAACTCTGCAATGATCCAAGGTAGGTCTCTTACCCCACCAAGCCTCATATGGTGTCATACCCTGCAAGGCTTTACATGGTAACCTATTGACCAAATAAGTGGCTGTATTTACAGCCTCAGCCCACAAATAATTAGGGCAATTTTTCTCCTTCATCATGGATCTTGCAAACTCAACAAGTATTCTATTTCTCCTTTCTGCTACACCATTTTGTTGAGGAGAGTACCTACAAGTAACTTCCCTTTTTATACCTGCATTCCACAAGTAATCACTGAACTCATTAGAAAAATACTCTCCCCCTCCATCTGACCTTAGTCTCTTCAACTTATGTCCTGTAATTCTTTTTGCATATGCATGATAGTGTTTGAATGTATTAAACACTTCTGACTTATCTTTGATCACATAGATAGTGATCCATCTAGTAGCATCATCAACATAAATCACATAATACCTTGACCCATTTATACTGAAATCCTTTGATGGTCCCCACACATCTGTGTGTACCAATTCAAGCTTCTCTGAGTACATAAAACCATGCTTGGAGTAGGAAAGCTTATGAGCCTTACCTAATTGACATGCCTCACATCTGTATGTCATATGTGTTGGTGCAAGACAATCAACAATTGAAGGTCTTTAAGTCCGCAGAGACGTCAGCAAAAATTTCCTTAAAAAAAGGGTCACCGGAAGGCACCGGAACAGTACCGGAAGGCACCGGAATAGTACCGGAAGATTACAGGAAAGTCACCGGAATGTTATCAGAAATGATCATTTTTACAGATTTTAGTTCATGAAGAGTTGAAGGATGAAAAGAGGAAGAAAAGAACAAAGTTTGAAGCTTGGAAGAAGAACCGGGAAAAAGTTGTACACATATGTACAGTAGTATAGTCCGCGTTATAAGCTTGTACAAATTTATCTATAAATACCTGAAAAATGTAAAGGCGCATAAGCTTAAGCGAGAGAAAGCTAGAGAAAGCTAGGTAGGCCAGGAAGGCGAGGAAGAATGAGAGGCATAGAATAAGAGAGAATGAGAAGTTAGATGTCATGAGACATATGAGAAGTTAGTTGAGTTTTCCTCTCATCACTCAACTGTAACTTTCTGAAGAATCGAAGAAAAGTTGCGCCGAAATTTCTGTGTGTTCTTCATCTGTGTTAGATGATTTGTGAAATCCTATTGAGGATATCTAAGTCTATAGTTAATCAATCTATAGCTTAAGTTTCAGAGTTTAATTGTAAACAGAAACCGAGAATTGTCAGTAGGAACATTCATATGTGTTGAGTGTTCAAAGTTTACTGAAACAGGCGCATTTTCGGTGATCAATGTTTTGATCATTTCTCAGTGCATACTTTAAAGTTTTGCATGAGTGAGGGCTTAATCTTTAAGTTAGAAGATAAGCTACTCGTAACCAGAAGCATTTGCTTAAACGGGTTCTATTCAAGGAGAACCAAGTCTTAGAAGTTACAGGTGTGAAGTCGACTGTTCAGAGTAACAGTTTCAGACAAAAGTAACCTGTGAAGATTAATTTGAAGAAATTATGCAGCAGACTTATGTGTTGTGAAGGTTTTTGACTTACTCTTGGTATAGAAGTGTCCTAGTCTCAAGAGTAGGTTATTCTGAAGGAGATTAACATTCTCCGACAGTGGTATCAGAGCAGGTAAAGGTCCGAAAGTGGTATCAGAGCAGGTAAAGGTCCGAAAGTGGTATCAGAGCAGGTAAAGGTCCGAAAGTGGTTTCAGAGCAGGTAAAGGTCCGAAAGTGGTATCAGAGCGGGAAACGTCAAAGAAAGTGGTATCAAAGCAGGTATCAGTCCGGCAGTGGTATTAGAGCAGGAGACACCAAAATCAAAGAAAGGAGGTTCCCGTTTGCTGCGGTTACAAAGAATTCAACAACCGAAGAACTAAAAGGTGAAAGCTTGAAGGCGAAACCTGAAGAAGAGATCGTACGGCATCAAGAAAGACAAACGGAGTCTAATTTGAAGCAAAGGTACATATATTATTCATAAAGGTTGAAGATTTAAGTACACAGGAAGACACAAGATGGGAGATTCTCTACAGATAGAGAAACTGGATAGAGAAAACTATCCTGCGTGGTCAATGAGGATGGAAGCTCATCTTATGAGTAAAGATTTGATAGCTTATATCACAGGAGAAGAAGAAAAGCCACAGTTCAAAGATCCTAGTGTTCCGACTAGGGAAGAGTTAGCAGATTTGAAAAACTGGATGAAGAAAGATGCGCAAGCTAGAAGCATTATCTATATGGCAGTAAATGATTACTTGCTACCTCATATTCGAGGTCTTGAAAGTGCAACGGACATTTGGAATGCTTTGGAGGAGCATTTCCAGAATACTACTAAGTCAAGAAAGGCATCCTTATGGGCAGAGTTTACAACCTTCAAGAAGAAGGCTTCTCAGTCCGTTTCAGACTATGTGACAAGAATGAAAGACATTGCAGATGCATTAGGTGCTGTTGACGAAGATATCGAAGAAGATAAATTGGTAAGACAAATTCTTACAGGCTTAAGAGGTGATGACAAATGGAAGCCGTTTATTTTGTCTACAGAATTATCCCTTGATCATTTCACTCCAGATTTAAATCAGTTGTTAGGTCACATGCTAACATTTGAGAATGATGTTAAAGGAGATGGTGACAAGAGTGCAGGTCACGCAATGTACTCGAAAGATAAAAAGAAGAATAGCAAAGGAAAGCAACAAGCAAATGAAGATGAAGGAACAACTAGCCAAGCCAACTTCCTAAGAGGAAGAGGAAGTGGCAAAGGTAGAGGAAAAGGCAGAAATAACAAAGATGGAGGCAAAGCCTGCTGGATTTGTGGTAAGACAAATCATTTAGCTAATGATTGTTGGCATAATACTCAAAGTAATAATGGATATAGTCAAAGTTACAATGCAAGAGGAAGAGGTGGCAGAAATCAAAGAGGAAATTTCAGAGGAAGAGGTGGTAGGAGTTACTTTGGAAGAAATACAGGTAGAGGATTCCAAAGTCAACAATATAACAATACCTACTACAATTACGCTTCAGAACAGAAGGAAGATTCAACGATGATATTGAATGCTACCTGTGAAAGTCAGAATGAAGATCAAAGAGTCTTCTACATTGACTCAGGATGTAGCAATCACCTGAGTGGAAACATATCATTGATGACTGATTTGGAGAATAAAGTTTCTAATCATGTTGTTCAAACAGGTGACAACACAAAGCATAAAGTGCAGTCGATTGGATCAGTGAAAGCCAAAGACGGCAGTACCTTATTAGGTAAGGTTCTGTATGTTCCTACAATTCCTAAGAATTTGATAAGTGTAGGACAAATTGTTGAAAAAGGATACGAAGTAAGATTCACTAATGAAGGAGTATACGTGGAAGATCCCAGTCAGGGGTATAAACAGATTGTTTCAGGAAAGAAAGAAGGAAGACTGTTTACACTGAAGATTCAAGGTAACATTGGTCAGGCCATGTTTACATATGAAGGACAGAAAATTTCTGAGTTAGATCTTTGGCACAAAAGGCTCGGACATTTTAATGAAAGAGGTATAAAAGATATGGTTAACAATGGTTCAGTGCTTGGATTGCCTAATGTTGCAGGTCAACATATGACATACAAATGTGAGGCATGTCAGTTTGGTAAGGCTCATAAGAATTCTTATACCAAGCATGGTTTTATGCACTCAGAGAAGCTTGAGTTGGTACACACAGATGTGTGGGGACCATCAAAGGATTTCAGTATAAATGGATCAAGATATTATGTGATTTATGTTGATGATGCTACTAGATGGATCACTATCTATGTGATCAAGGATAAGTCAGAAGTATTTAATACATTCAGACATTATCATGCGTATGCAGAAAGAACTACAGGTCATAGACTGAAGAGACTAAGATCAGATGGAGGGGGAGAGTATTTCTCCAATGAGTTCAGTGACTACTTATGGAATGCAGGTATAAAAAGGGAAATTACTTGCAGATATTCTCCTCAACAAAATGGTGTTGCAGAAAGAAGGAATAGGACTATTGTTGAGTTTGCGAGGTCCATGATGAATGAGAAAAAGTGCCCTAATTATTTGTGGGCTGAAGCTGTAAACACAGCTACTTATTTGGTCAATAGGTTACCATGCAAAGCCTTGCAAGGTATGACACCATATGAAGCTTGGTGGGGTAAAAGACCTACCCTGGATCATTGCAGAGTTTTTGGATGTGTGGTATATGCATATGTGCCATCACAATTAAGACACAAGTTGGAACCTAAAGCTGAAAAATATGTTTTCATTGGCTATGATGATAGACAGATGGGATACAGGTTGTGGAATCCATCCACAAAACATTTCCTGGTATCGAAAGATGTTACGTTTGATGAGCAAAGTTCTTGGTATGCAGGAACAGTTAATAACAATACAGGTGATGAAGAAGAAGTGAGTCAAAAGAAAGGTAAATCAAAGGTTCAAATAATTGATGAAGAAGAAAATTATGAAGTGCAGGAAGAAGTTGAAGAAAGGCCAAGATTTGATCCTGAGTGTGAAGAACCAGAAACCTCAAGGACCGGAGAACTCAGAAGGTCATCAAGAAATAGATGGCAACCTACAAGGTACAGTTATGATACGTCATTTTTGGCTACGAAAGATTATGCTTACATAGTGAAAGCAGATGAAGACCCTTCTACATATGAAGAGGCAAAAGGTAAGGAAAAATGGGAAAAAGCTATGCAGGAAGAACATGATGCATTGGTAGAAAATCAAACATGGGATTTAGTTCCTAAACCAAATAGCCAGAAGATTATTGGATGCAAGTGGGTCTACAAGACCAAAAGATTTGCAGATGGAAGTGTGTCTAGGTACAAAGCTAGACTTGTTGTCAAAGGGTTTGCTCAGACTTATGGAGTTGATTATGATGAGACTTATAGTCCGGTAGCAAAGATGACAACTATCAGAACACTTATAGCTGTTGCGGCGAGCAAAGGTTGGAAGTTATGTCAGTTAGATGTGAAAAATGCTTTTCTGAATGGTTATATTTCAGATGATGTGTTCATGGAGCAACCTCAAGGGTTCAGAGATAAAAAATATCCAGATCATGTGTGCAAGCTCAAGAGAGCTTTGTATGGCTTGAAGCAAGCGCCAAGAGCGTGGAACTATAGACTGGTAAAGTTCTTGAAAGAACTTGGTTTCCAGGTGTCTGAAGCAGATAGTAGTCTGCTTATAAAAGCAAGTGATAATGGTTTCATATACATGTGCATATATGTTGATGATATAATTCTTACAGGAACAGATGAGTCAGGTATACAAAGACTCAAGAAGCAAATGGAAAAGGAGTTCAAGATAAGTGACTTGGGAAACTTGTCTTATTTCTTGGGTATGGAGATCACATATACTCAGCACGGAGTATTCGTGACCCAAGAAAGATATTTGAAGAACTTGTTAATCAAGTTTAAAATGAATGATTGCCGGATAGCACCTACTCCAATGGAGGTGAACCACAAACTGAGTAAGTTTGGTGGAGAAGAATTCAAGGATGTGAGACAATATCAGAGTTTGGTTGGTAGTCTTATCTATGCTACGTTAACCAGACCTGATTTATCATATGCAGTAGGAGTATTGTCTCAATTCATGCACTGTCCAAGGAAAGAACACTGGATTGCAGGACAAAGGGTGTTGAGGTACATTAAGGGTACACTCAAAGAAGGTTTGTATTATGGTTTTACATCAGATACAAACATCAAAATATACAGTGACGCAGATTGGGCAGGTAATCCAGATGACAGAAGGTCAACCTATGGATACATGTGTTATGTGGGAGATAAGCTAATCTCCTGGTGCTCCAAGAAGCAACATACAGTTGCTTTGTCGTCTACCGAAGCCGAGTACAAAGGCATGGTTGAAGCCGCAAAGGAAGTGATTTGGCTAAAGACTTTAATGAAGAGTTTTGATGCTATACAGAGGACTCCAATCATATTTGGAGATAACATGAGTTCATTATATTTAGCTGCTAATCCTGTTTTTCATGCCAGGACTAAACACATTGAGATTCAGTATCACTTTCTAAGAGAGAAGGTGATGGATAAAGAGATTGAAGTAATTCATACTTCAACGAAAGATCAGATAGCTGATATGCTTACAAAAAGTTTGGATGGACCTAAGTTACAAAGGTTTAAAGATATGGCAGGAATAAAGAAGACAGAGAAAACCTCAATTGATGATTGAGGGGGAGCTGTTGGTGCAAGACAATCAACAATTGAAGGTCTTTAAGTCCGCAGAGACGTCAGCAAAAATTTCCTTAAAAAAAGGGTCACCGGAAGGCACCGGAACAGTACCGGAAGGCACCGGAATAGTACCGGAAGATTACAGGAAAGTCACCGGAATGTTATCAGAAATGATCATTTTTACAGATTTTAGTTCATGAAGAGTTGAAGGATGAAAAGAGGAAGAAAAGAACAAAGTTTGAAGCTTGGAAGAAGAACCGGGAAAAAGTTGTACACATATGTACAGTAGTATAGTCCGCGTTATAAGCTTGTACAAATTTATCTATAAATACCTGAAAAATGTAAAGGCGCATAAGCATAAGCGAGAGAAAGCTAGAGAAAGCTAGGTAGGCCAGGAAGGCGAGGAAGAATGAGAGGCATAGAATAAGAGAGAATGAGAAGTTAGATGTCATGAGACATATGAGAAGTTAGTTGAGTTTTCCTCTCATCACTCAACTGTAACTTTCTGAAGAATCGAAGAAAAGTTGCGCCGAAATTTCTGTGTGTTCTTCATCTGTGTTAGATGATTTGTGAAATCCTATTGAGGCTATCTAAGTCTATAGTTAATCAATCTATAGCTTAAGTTTCAGAGTTTAATTGTAAACAGAAACCGAGAATTGTCAGTAGGAACATTCATATGTGTTGAGTGTTCAAAGTTTACTGAAACAGGCGCATTTTCGGTGATCAATGTTTTGATCATTTCTCAGTGCATACTTTAAAGTTTTGCATGAGTGAGGGCTTAATCTTTAAGTTAGAAGATAAGCTACTCGTAACCAGAAGCATTTGCTTAAACGGGTTCTATTCAAGGAGAACCAAGTCTTAGAAGTTACAGGTGTGAAGTCGACTGTTCAGAGTAACAGTTTCAGACAAAAGTAACCTGTGAAGATTAATTTGAAGAAATTGTGCAGCAGACTTATGTGTTGTGAAGGTTTTTGACTTACTCTTGGTATAGAAGTGTTCTAGTCTCAAGAGTAGGTTATTCTGAAGGAGATTAACATTCTCCGACAATATGTTGACCTGCAACATTAGGCAATCCAAGCACTGAACCATTGTTAATCATGTCTTTAATACCTCTTTCATTGAAATGTCCAAGCCTCTTGTGCCAAAGATCTAACTCAGAGATCTTATGTCCTCCATATGTGAACATAGCATGACCAATATTGCCTTGAATCTTCAATGTAAATAATCTTCCTTCTTTCTTCCCTGAAACAATCTGTTTATACCCTTGGCTAGGGTCTTCCACATATACTCCATCATTAGTGAACCTTACTTCATATCCCTTTTCAACAATTTGTCCTACACTTATCAAATTCTTAGGAATTGTAGGAACATACAAGACCTTACTCAATAAGGTACTACCATCCTTGGCCTTCACTGATCCAATTGACTTCACATTGTGCTTTGTGTTGTCACCTGTTTGAACAACATGATTAAAAACCTTACTCTCCAAATCAGTCATCAAAGATATATTACCACTCAGGTGATTGCTACACCCTGAGTCAATGTAGAAGACTCTCTGATCTTCACTCTGGCTTTCACAAGTTGCATTCATTATCAATGTTGAATCCTCCTTTTGATCTGAAGCATAATTGTAGTAGGTGTTGTTGTATTGTTGACTTTGGAATCCTCTACCTGCATTTCTTCCAAAGTAACTCCTACCACCTCTGCCTCTGAAATTACCTCTTTGATTTCTGCCTCCTCTTCCTCTTGAATTATAGTTCTGATTATATCCACCATTACTCTGATTATTATACCAACAATCATTAGCTAAGTGATTTGTCTTACCACAAATCCAGCAAGCTTTGCCTCCATCTTTGTTGTTCCTGCCTCTTCCTCTTCCTTTGCCACCTCCTCTTCCTCTTAGGAAGTTGGCTTGACTAGTTGTACCTTCATCTTCACCTGCTTGTTGCTTTCCTTTGCTATTCTTCTTCTTGTCCTTTGAGTACATTGCATGACCTGCACTCTTGTCACCATCTCCTTTAACATCCTGCTCAAATGTTAGCATATAACCTAGCAACTGATTTAAATCAGGAGTGAAATGATCAAGTGATAACTCTGTAGACAAAATGAATGGCTTCCATTTGTCATCACCTCTCAAACCTGTAAGGATTTGCCTTACCAATTTATCCTCCTCAATGTCTTCATCAACAGCTCCTAATGCATCTGCAATGTCTTTCATCCTTGTTACATAGTCTGAAATAGATTGAGAGGCCTTCTTCTTGAAGGTTGTAAATTCTGCCCATAAGGATGCCTTCCTTGACTTTGTAGTATTCTGGAAATGCTCCTCCAAAGCATTCCAAATATCAGTTGCACTTTCAAGACCTCGAATGTGAGGTAACAAGTAATCATTGACTGCCATATATATAATGCTCCTAGCTTGAGCATCTTTCTTCATCCAATTTTTCAAATCTGCTAACTCTTCCCTAGGTGGAACACTAGGATCTCTGAACTGTGGCTTCTCTTCTTCTCCTGTGATGTAGGCTATTAAATCTTTGCTCATAAGATGAGCTTCCATCCTCATTGACCATGCAGGATAGTTTTCCCTATCCAATTTCTCTATCTGTAGAGAATCTCCCATCTTGTGTCCACCTGTGTATTGAAATCTTCAAGCTTTATAAACAATATATGTACCTTTACTTCGAATTAGACTCCTTTTGTCCTTCTTGATGTCTTATGGTCTCCTCCTCAAGCTTTGCCTTCAAACTTTCACATCTTAGTTCTTCAATTGTTGAATTTCTTGAATCTGCAGCAGTCGGGATCCTCCTTTCCTTGATTTGATGTCTCCTGCTCTGATACCACTGATGGAGAGTGTTAATCTCCAAAAGAACAACCTACTCTTGAATTTAGAACACCTCTATATCAAGAGTAAGTCAAAACTTTCACCAAATTAGAAGTCCAACCTCCAAATTATCAAAAGTTGAAAAATTCTGTGAAGAAGATAAAACACACAAAGTTTGCTGCACAATTTCTTCTCATTGACCTATCAAACATGTAAAGTTTTCTATGAAATTTTGTATGAAGTGTCGCCTAGAAGTTGCGCACCTCCTCCAAGTTAAAGTTCTTCAAAAGGTTTAGTATAACTTGAGAAATCAACTTCACAAGTTACCTATG
>CM035435.1:44334027-44409027 GCA_020310875.1 Ceratopteris richardii
CGAGGTTACGCAAACTTATTGTATACCAAACTCAAGCAACAAGTTCCTACCAACAGTCGATTCGTCACAAACTTATCAATGCTTTCATTCGCGTACCGACCCTTACCGATACGAGTCCTTCCTGGGATCGGAATCCACAGTGAACGCAGACTATCTTATCGAACCTGGTCACTTAACAGAAAAATGCTAACACGCAATTAGTTCGCTTCGGCCTTACACAGTCCCTTGTTCAATAGAAGGATGATAAACAACACTTATTCCGTGAAGAAATCCAGAACCGCATATAACTATCACCAAACAGATTCGCAGCACAGGACTACCGAATAGTAACTCTGCACGACAGGGAGGATAGTAGAACAGATAGAAGCGAACAGAACAGAACAGAGCTCAATCTTCTCATTGACACAGCACACACAGTCTCAAACAGTATGCTCACAACTTCCCAAAACGGACTTAGTGGAACAGACGGAACAGAACACATACATATACAATACTACACTTGTAATTCCCAAACACCGCGGCTCGAGACTTAACCAACAACACTCTACAATTCCCAACAAAAGTAGGGGCTCTTCCCAAAAAATTGTGGCTCTCTACCGCTTTCCTTTCATTGCTTTAAATAGAAGTCTGTTACAAGGTTTGCGCGAATCTTTCTTTACCGTGCATTAAAGCCCTTTGTCTAAGTACAATTATCCTTGTCCAGCGGCCGTCTAACACTGGCACGCACGGTGGACTTGAACCTGCAGGTTCCTACGATTCGGATACTAGACCTTCTAAGTACATACTTCGGGCGAGCATAAATGTTCGGGTAATTTTCTTTTTGAGAGTTTCTAACATCTGTACTAAGGTGGTGGGTTCTAGTAATTGGGCGTCGGTTCTTACTACACTAAGGGCTATGGCTTGATTTAACAAAATTTCGGCTTGGGTTTGAAGGAAAGCCTCTTGTAAGTAAAATTCGTTAGCTAATGCCGCATCGCGGGCTGTCTGCATTTCGGTCAGTTTGATTTTCAGCTCTATAATGTACTCCTGGTTGCGCACTTGGTTGTCTAGTCGTTCAAACTGCTGAGTTTGGAAATCGAGAGTTTTCTTGTTTGCATCTCGGTCTCTGCGCGTCTTGTCGATATCCTTGAGGTATTGTCCTTCCCGTATCAGTTGGCGTTTTAGGATAGCGTTAACCTCATCTGCGCATTCTTCGGCTCGTCGTAACTGTTCTTGGACTTGTTCGGTTTCTTTCTGTTGGTCCTGATTCTTCTGGATGGACTCCTGCAATTGAGTCTTTGTCTCTGTGATCAACTCTTCGAGAGAGGCGTTGATTTCTTCGTTTTTGTGGAGGGTGGTCTTCAGGGCTCGGATTTCTTCATGCGCGGCGTGTAGGAGTCGTTCTTTGGCTGCAAGTTGCTCGAGGGCTGCATCTCTTTGCTCTACTAGAGTCTGTTCTGTCAAGAATTTGGCTTGGAGTTCTGCTAACTGTGTCTGTAGCTGATGGTTCTCAGTCTTTATGGCTTCGATTTCTTCCTGGAGGGGGGTGATGTCAGCTTCCAGGACGTCGACCTTATATTGGTATTCTGCCTTCAGATTGTCCGTGGCTTCCTTAAACTGTATGGGCAGCTGGTGTGATAAATGCATGAGGAACTGCCCCATGGAGGTTAGTTCCGAAAATACGTTGGGTGGTGGTGGTGGTTGACGAGGCTGAGAGGAGGTATCGGTGAGTAGGTTCTGGGAGTTTGGCGGAGAGTAGTTAGGGGAGGAAGAGGAGGAGGGTGTAGGTTCAGAACCGGGTCGGCGGGATGGTTTTGGTGGGAGGTCGGGGTTGACAGGTGGGGTGGGCAGAACAGAGTCAGTCGTGGTTACCTTTGCAACTGTCTGTTGTTCGGCTTCTGTATGATTGATGGCTGCGATAAGTTCATCCAGTGCTTTTGTGGCGGATTCCGGTTCGTCCTGTTGATGCTCGGATTCCTTTTCGGTGGACACTATCTCTATGTCTGCTTGGTTTTGCTGGTCTTGTTGCTCTGTCGAAGTGTCGTTGTGTATTGAAGTGGCGGTGTCGTGGTATGTTTCTTCTTGTTTATCCTCTTCGGCGTCGTGTTTCTTTCCGGCGGATCCTTGGACTTCGCTTTCGGAAGAGTTGATCCAGATTCGTTTAGTGTGGAAGAGTTGATTGATCTCTTCGTCTTCTTCGTCAGATTCATCGAGCGGGTGTGCTGATTCTTCGTGCCTAAGTGCTGGGCCTGTGGGTGGGGGTTGTGCGGCGAGAATGGTTGGGAAGAGGAAGGAGATGATGTGGGGAAGGCGAGAGCGCGGAGAGGTGCCCTTCTGGAGTTGTTTTACTATAGCGACGGATTCCTTATGAATTCGTTGGAAGAAATAAGAGGCAAAGTTGACAGGTTCGCGGGTGGCTAACTCCAGGGCGGAATAGAAGGGGTGAGAGATGCCGTAGGTTCGTTTTTGCAGGTTGAGGATTGCTACGAGGAACTGTAGGGCGGACCGTTCGGGTTCTGGGCGGCAGAGAATGGCATATTCGTTTGATGAGGAGCGGGGGAAGAGTTCGGTCATGCGAGCGACAGGGATGCTAGGGCCATTTCCATGGCCTTGCGGGGGGAGGCGGTAGGCTGCAGAGAAGGCTTGGAAGGTGATGACGGTTCTAGATGGGAGGGAAGGGAAGACCCACTGTCGTTCGGTGATGGGGAATTGGGCGATGGCGTGGATGATCTGCGCGGAGAAGGGATGGGCTTCCACTGAGTGCCACGGCAACTCAGCGAAGTTAGCCAACCCTCTGCAGCACACGTATTCGCCGACGTCTGTCGGGATACCATCACGGAAAGCAGCGTAGTTGGCTAGCGCTTCCATGGTGCTCACGAGCACACTTACAGGCAACACAGAGGACAGGGATAATACGTATAATCTCGAGAACACAATAGCGTTTTTTGGTGCAACTGAGGGGGTTAAATAAGGAGGACACGGTGGGGGTGGGAAAAGGGGGGGGTGGGTATCATTGTGCGGTGCGAGAATGATACTGTTTCATGCTGGCGTGCGTACTGGTAGAGATGGGCGGCTGGTAACATAAAGATTTGTACAGAACACGACTAAAAAGGGAGAAAAAAGAAAAACGCAAAAATTTATACAAAACGCGGTTCGCCGCCGAATAATTTAATGCGTACTAGTAGTGGGATAATACGGCCGCAGCTTCGACCCATTGATTACCTTGGGGAGTGGAGTTCCAGTCAACGTAGTCAACCAAAAGGTTGCCGGACCGACTTGTTCTGAAATCTTGAAAGGGCCGAACCATCGGAGTTTGAATTTTCCTACTGCTCTATCCGATTTTGTGTTATAGAAGAGTACAAGCTGGCCTACCGAAAAGATTGGAGTCTTCAAATATCGATCGTGTGTCTTGGCTTGCCTTAGTTGTACTTCGCGCATAGTTAAAAAACTGAGCCATCGGTGCTCATCAAGTTCTCTGAGTGCGTCCATTCGTGCTGTCAGCGAATATTCCGGTAGCATCTTCTGAGTGATTGCTACATGCAGTCTTGGGATGACTATTTCCATGGGTGCTATTGCTTCTAAGCCATAAGCTAGTTTGAAAGGTGTCAAGCCTGTTGTTACCTTATATGTAGTCCGGTATGCCCATAATACTGCAGGTAGTAGTTGATCCCATCTTTCCGGTGCTTCCATGATCAATTTCCGGAGGATATTCAACAGTGATTTGTTTGTACTTTCGGCCAATCCATTGGCACGTGGATAATAAGGAGAGCTAAATTTATGTGTGACCTGGAATGATTGTGTAAGGGCCTTCATTAGATTGTTTACAAAGTGAGTGCCTTGATCTGAGACAATTTCCAGGGGTAAGCCAAATCGTGGGAAGACATCCGTGAGTAGGCATTTTGCTACCGTAACCGCTGTAGCAGACCGTAAAGCCCAGGCTTCTACCCACCTAGTTGCGTAATCTGTGCAAGTCAGTATATATCGATTGTTACTGGATACGGCTGGAGGTGTAATTGGCCCAATAAAATCTAGAGCCCATTTCTGGAAAGGTTCTAATGGTAAGATGGGTTGCAGAGGAAAAAGATGCCGTTGTAAAGGCTGACCAGTTCTTTGACAAGTATCACATTGTTTAGCAAACTGTGCGACATCTCTGTACATCATTGGCCACCAGAGACCTCCTTGCAGAATTTTCCGGTGAGTTAAGTCTACTGCAAAATGGCCACCAGAAGGAATTGAGTGCGCCAAAGTGATAACTGAATTAACCTCATGAGGTGGAATACAGCGAAGTAAGATTCCGGTATGATCTGCATAATATAGTTCTCCTGCTACTAGCCGGAATCGGCGGCTAAAGACTGCCAATTTCCTTCGAACTGCCTTGGTCGTCTCAGATGGGAAGCATCCTTCGGTGAGAAAAGTTAGAATCTGATCATAGTATGTAGATGGTGCTTGTGGGTTGGCCGTCTCATCGGATAGTGGTTCAGCATTATAAATCGCAGGAGTCGTGTCATCTATGCCTACCGGAGCTTCACCGGAATCCAGGCGAGATAAGAAATCTGCTAAGGCATGTGCTTTTCTAGGTCGGTGAATGACGTCATAGTCGAATTCTTGTAAAAGTAGCACCCATCGTGCTAATCGTCCACCTAAATGCTGTTGTCTTACTAGATAAACAAGGGCAGCATGGTCCACATGAAAGGTAAACTTCCGGCCTAGTAGATAATGTCTAAACTTTTTGATTGAGTAAATCAATCCTAGACATTCTCTTTCAGTAGTGGAGTAGTTCTTTTCTGCCGGTGCAAGCCTTCTACTGGCGTAATAAATAGGGCGAAACCACTTATCTGTTTGCTGCATCAGAATACTGCCAATTGCAATATCTGAAGCGTCGACAAAAACATGGAACGGATTGTCCCAGTCCGGTGGTTGTAAAATTGGGGCTTGCGTCAGGAGATACTTGAGCCGATCAAATGTAGTTTGGCATTCTTCAGTCCATTCAAACTGTCGGGGAGTTTTTGTGATTAGCCTGTTCAGTGGTACTGCGAGGTGAGCAAGCCACCGTAAGTGTCTGCCATGCCACCGTATTTGACCCATAAAACGCATTACTTCTTTTGGAGTTGCGCGTACCGGGGCTTCTAAAATTGCCAAAATCTTATCTGGATCTACTCGGATACCTTGAGCAGATACAATATGCCCAAGTAGTTTGCCACACGAAACCGCAAACACGGATTTGTTTGGGTTAAGACAGAGTCTATATTCTCTACACTTTTGAAAACAACATCGTAAATGACTTAAATGTGCTATCATCTTCCCAAAGATTGAGAAGTCGTCAAGGTATACTTGCATGAATGAAGTGAGATAGGGAGAAAATATCTCTTGCATACATCTTTGAAATGTGCTTGGTGCATTTCTTAATCCGAACCACATTACGGTGCAGGCGAAGACACCCCGATTGGTAATGAAAGCAATTTTTGGTATATCTTCTTCAGCCATTCTAACCTGATTGTAACCACTATATCCATCTAAGAATGAATATATTTCATGACCTGCGACCCTATCAAGCATGGTATCCAGAAAAGGGATCGGGAACGGGTCTAAAACTGTGGCTGCGTTTAATTTCCGATAATCCACACAGATTCGTAATTGCTTGTTTTTCTTTGGTACAATCACAATTGGCGAGATCCATTCAGCATGCTCTACTGGTACGATGAATCCTACCTTTAGTAATCTGTCAAGTTCGGCTTCTACCTGAGATGCATAATAGGGATTCATCCGGTAGCTAGGTTGTTTATTTGGTTTGACTTCAGGTTTCAACATAACTCTGTGTTGATAAATGCGCGGATCTAATCCTTTCATGTCCTTGTAATCCCATGCAAAGACGTCTGAGAATTCGCGAAGAAGCTGAATCAAATTAGCCTGAAAGATTTCCGGTAAGTTTTGCCTTATTTTTACAGGTCAAGGATGGTCCTTGTCTCCTAGATTGTACGTGATCAGTGTTGGAGCAAACCAATCACAAATTGGTGATTATACAGATCTTGGAGAATGTTTATGGTCAGAATGAAGCAAAGAAAGACACTTGTAAAGTGAAGAAGAATTCAGGATGATGTCTTGTACACATATGTACATATAAGTGAGGAATCTTGTAAACTAAGTATAGTTAAACCCTTAGGATGATAAGGAGTAGAGTCATAGACGCGAGATGAGTCTAAAGTCGTGTATATATAAGATAATTATGACAAGAAATGTATGAGAGAAAGTAATAGAGTCATTTTGTAGATGACAATTTTCAGAAAGATGTGTAGAGAGTTTTTTCTCAGAAAATAGCGACGGGTTTTTCTCTGAGTGCTCTCTGTCTGATCATGTGGATCAGAAATCCTTTTGTACACATCTAATTGAGAAGCTAATGAAGCTATGTCTAGAGTTTCAGAATCTAATTCCTCTCCTACTGTGAGAATGATCATTAGGAACATTCATATGTAGAATGTGAGAACTGAAGCCTGAAAGTAGCGCACTTTTCCGTCTCAGTATTTTGATCAGATCTGAGTGTATACTGTAAAGTTTTTGATGAGTGAGCACTTAAAATTTAAGTTAGAAGATAAGAAAGCTATGGCTAAAAGCATTTAGCAAAACGGGTTTCAGATTGGGAGAAATCAAGTTAAGAAGTTGGCTATGTCGAAGGTGCAACTTCTGAGAGTCATTTTCTGACATGTATTTGATCTTAATGATCAAATTAAACTTTTGGTGATTAGTTTTGAGAACTAATGACTAGTATGATTGCGCAAAGGTATTGCTAATACTTGTGCATCATTTACTTGAAGAAATTTGAAGATTTGTGCAGGTAAAGAAGTTGATATCTGAAGCAGACTTTCTGAAGTTGACACTTCTTCACTCAGAGAAGTGTTGCTTGAAGTTTTGGTAAAGAAGAACATTGTTTGTGTAAAGTTTGGTTTATAACTGACATAGAAGTGTTCTTAAGTCAGTATAGATCAAACCTTTGGAGATTAAGAGGTTTCCAACAGTGGTATCAGAGCTAAAGGTGAAGTACAAGAGAAGAAAAGATAATTGAAGTTCCGACTGGTGCAGATATTGAAGATCTTCCAAATCAAAGGAGGACAAGGACAAATTATTGAAGATAACTTGCAGAAGTTCATAGTACAAGTTCGAAAGAATCAAGAAGGATAAAAGCTTATATCAAAGGTACACTTTCTCCTCATAAACCATAGTAATTGCAGATACAGAAAGTCAAGGATGGGAGAAAGCTTGCCGATTGATAAGCTAGATAGGGAGAACTATCCAGCATGGTCCATGAGGATGGAAGCACACCTCATGAGCAAAGACCTTATAGCATTTATTACAGGAGATGAAGAAAAACCTGAATTTGCAGATCCTAGTATTCCTACTAGGGAAGAGCTTGCAATGTTGAAGACTTGGATGAGAAAGGATGCTCAAGCAAGGAGTATCATCTACATGGCTGTAAATGATTATCTTCTACCTCACATCAGAGGTTTGGAAAGTGCTACAGATGTTTGGAATGCCTTGGAAGAGCATTTCCAAAATACAACTAAGTCTAGGAAGTCCTCACTATGGGCTGAGTTCACAACCTTCAAGAAGAAGAGCTCACAATCAATTTCAGATTATGTGGCAAGGATGAAGGATATTGCAGATAGCTTGGGAGCAGTGGATGAAGACATTGAAGAGGAAAAGTTGGTAAGACAAATACTTACAGGTCTGAGAGGAGATGAGAAGTGGAAGCCTTTCATATTGTCCATAGAGTTGTCACTTGATCACTTTACTCCTGATCTTAATCAATTGCTAGGACACATGCTAACCTTTGAGCAGGATCTTAAAGGAGACAATGATAGAAGTACAAGTCAAGCTATGTACTCCAAGGACAAGAAAAAGAATGGCAAGGGAAAGCAATCAAATGATGATGAAGGGAATTCAAATCAAGCTAACTTTACAAAAGGGAAGATGAACTTCAGAGGTAAAGGAAGAGGAGGTAAGAACAAAGATAATGCTAAAGCTTGTTGGATTTGTGGCAGAACAAATCATTTGGCAAATGATTGTTGGTATAACAATCAAAATGGTGGAAGCAATAATCAGAATTATAGTCAAAGAGGTAGAGGAGGCAGAAACCAAAGAGGCAATTTCAGAGGAAGAGGAGGTAGGACATCCTATGGTAGAGGAGGTGGAAGAAACTTCCAATCTCAGTCCTACAACAACAATTATTACAATTATGCATCAGATCAGAAGGATGATATGACTCTTATCTTGAATGCAACTCATGAATCAATGGGAGAAGATCAAAGAGTGTTTTATATTGACTCAGGGTGCAGCAATCATCTGAGTGGGAATCTATCCTTGATGACTGATATGGAAGCAAGGGTGAATGGACATACAGTCCAAACAGGTGACAATACCAAACATAAAGTGGAGAGCATTGGATCAGTGAAGAAAAAGAGTGGAAGTACACTTCTGAGCAAGGTACTTTATGTTCCTACTATTCCTAAAAATTTGATAAGTGTAGGGCAAATTGTGGAGAAAGGATATGAGGTAAGATTCACAAATGATGGTGTCTATGTACAAGATCCAAATCAGGGATATAGAAACATAATTGCAGGGAAAAAGGAAGGAAGATTGTTCACTCTCAAAGTCCAAGGTAATGTGGGACATGCATTATTTACCTATGGAAGTCAAAAGGTATCTGAATTAGACCTATGGCATAAAAGGCTAGGTCATTTCAATGAGAGAGCTATAAAGGAAATGTCAAAGAATCAGGTGGTGCTTGGATTGCCAAATATTGAAGGGCAACATATGGTGTACAAGTGTGAAGCTTGTCAATTAGGTAAAGCACATAAGAGTTCTTATAACAAATCAGGGTACAAGCATTCAAATATGCTTGAATTGGTTCATACAGATGTATGGGGTCCCTCAAGGGACTATAGCATAAATGGATCCAGATATTATGTGTTGTTTGTTGATGATGCAACCAGGTGGATAACTTTGTATGTAATCAAGGATAAATCAAAAGTTTTCAAGACATTCAAACATTTTCATGCTTATGCAGAAAGGATCACAGGGCAAAAGCTCAAGAGGTTAAGATCAGATGGAGGGGGAGAGTATTTCTCTAAAGAGTTTGATGATTATTTGTGGAATGCAGGTATCAAAAGAGAAGTAACTTGCATGTACTCTCCTCAACAGAATGGAGTAGCAGAAAGGAGGAATAGAACTCTTGTAGAGTTTGCAAGAGCCATGATGAAGGAAAAGAATTGTCCAAATTACTTATGGGCAGAAGCCATTAACACTGCAACATACCTTGTGAATAGGTTGCCTTGAAAAGCTTTGGATGGAGGAACTCCTTATGAAGCATGGTGGGGTAAGAAGCCTAGTCTTGATCATTGTAAAGTATTTGGATGTATTGCATATGCTTATGTTCCTTCACAATTAAGACATAAGCTAGAACCAAAAGCAGAGAAGTATGTGTTTATTGGATATGATGATAGACAGATGGGTTACAGGTTGTGGAGTCCATCCACAAAGCAATTTCTTGTTACTAAAGATGTGACAGTTGATGAGCAAAATATGTGGTATACAGGATTACCAAATGAGTATACAGGTGTTGAAGAAATTCAAAGGAAAGGAAAGGCAAAGGTAAAAGTATGTGAAGAAATTGTTGATGAAGTTGACTCTAGAAGTAGAGTGCAGGATCATGTAGAAGAAGGGCCAAGATTTGATCCAGAATCAAATGAGGCTGAAACTTCAAGAAGTGCAGAAATCAGAAGATCTACAAGGGAAAGGAAAGAACCTATAAGGTATAGTTATGATACATCTTTCCTAACAACAAAAGATTATGCTTACATTGTGAAAACAGAAGAAGATCCAACAACTTATGAAGAAGCCAAAGGTAAACAGAATTGGGAGAAGGCAATGCAGGAAGAGTATGATGCTCTACTTGAAAATGAAACTTGGGAACTAGTACCAAGACCAAAGAATCAGAAGGTCATTGGATGCAAGTGGGTATATAAAACAAAGAGGTTTGCAGATGGTAAGGTGTCTAGATATAAGGCTAGACTTGTGGTCAAAGGTTATGCCCAAACTTATGGGGTAGATTATGATGAAACCTTTAGTCCTGTTGCTAAGATGTCTACAATTAGGACATTGATTGCTATTGCTGCTTGCAAGGGATGGAAATTATCACAATTGGATGTGAAAAATGCATTTCTAAATGGATACATTGCAGATGAAGTATATATGGAGCAACCAGAAGGCTTCATGGAATCAATTGGATCAGATTATGTGTGTAAGCTCAAGAGAGCTTTATATGGGTTGAAGCAAGCCCCAAGAGCTTGGAATTACAGATTGGTCAAGTTCTTGAATGAATGTGGATTTCAAGCATCAAAGGCAGATAGTAGCTTGCTAGTGAAGGCAAGTGAAAATGGATACATTTACATGTGCATTTATGTTGATGATATTATTGTTACAGGAACAGATGCTCAAGGAATCAATGAACTCAAAAGACAAATAGAGAAGGAGTTTAAGATAAGTGATTTGGGAAACTTATCTTATTTTCTAGGAATGCAGATTGTGTATACTCAACATGGAGTATATGTTTCACAAGAGAGATACTTGAAGAATCTTCTAGTCAAGTTTAACATGGAAGATTGCAAGATCTCAACCACACCATTGGAGGTAAATCATAAATTAAGCAGGTATGGAGGTGAAGAGTTCAATGACATGAAGAAATATCAGAGTTTGGTAGGTAGTCTAATCTATGCTACCTTGACAAGGCCAGATCTATCATATGCAGTAGGTGTGTTGTCACAATTTATGCATTGTCCAAAGAAGACTCATTGGATTGCAGCCCAAAGGGTACTCAGATATATCAAAGGAACCCTAAGTGAAGGTTTGTATTATGGTTTCACTTCTGACACAAGAATCAAAGTGTTTAGTGATGCAGATTGGGCAGGTGACTCAGATGATAGAAGGTCTACTCATGGGTATCTCTGTTATGTTGGAGATAAGCTAGTTTCTTGGTGTTCAAAGAAGCAACATACAGTTGCTTTATCATCCACAGAAGCAGAGTATAAGGGAATGGTAGAAGCTGCAAAAGAAGTCATATGGTAGAAGACCTTGATGAAAAGTTTTGAGACTGATCATAGTACTCCAATAATTTTTGGAGATAATATGAGTTCTTTGTATTTGGCAGCTAACCTTGTTTTTCATGCCAGGACTAAGCATATAGAGATTCAGTATCATTTATTGAGGGAAAAGGTACTTGATAAAGAGATTGAAGTGATGTACACTCCAACAAAAGAACAGGTGGCAGATATGATGACAAAAAGTTTGGATGGATCTAAGCTAGAGAGATTCAAGGAGATGGCAGGAGTGAAGAAGAATAGAATAATCACAATTAGTGATTGAGGGGGAGCTGTTGGAGCAAACCAATCACAAATTGGTGATTATACAGATCTTGGAGAATGTTTATGGTCAGAATGAAGCAAAGAAAGACACTTGTAAAGTGAAGAAGAATTCAGGATGATGTCTTGTACACATATGTACATATAAGTGAAGAATCTTGTAAACTAAGTATAGTTAAACCCTTAGGATGATAAGGAGTAGAGTCATAGACGCGAGATGAGTCTAAAGTCGTGTATATATAAGATAATTATGACAAGAAATGTATGAGAGAAAGTAATAGAGTCATTTTGTAGATGACAATTTTCAGAAAGATGTGTAGAGAGTTTTTTCTCAGAAAATAGCGACGGGTTTTTCTCTGAGTGCTCTCTGTCTGATCATGTGGATCAGAAATCCTTTTGTACACATCTAATTGAGAAGCTAATGAAGCTATGTCTAGAGTTTCAGAATCTAATTCCTCTCCTACTGTGAGAATGATCATTAGGAACATTCATATGTAGAATGTGAGAACTGAAGCCTGAAAGTAGCGCACTTTTCTGTCTCAGTATTTTGATCAGATCTGAGTGTATACTGTAAAGTTTTTGATGAGTGAGCACTTAAAATTTAAGTTAGAAGATAAGGAAGCTATGGCTAAAAGCATTTAGCAAAACGGGTTTCAGATTGGGAGAAATCAAGTTAAGAAGTTGGCTATGTCGAAGGCGCAACTTCTGAGAGTCATTTTCTGACATGTATTTGATCTTAATGATCAAATTAAACTTTTGGTGATTAGTTTTGAGAACTAATGACTAGTATGATTGCGCAAAGGTATTGCTAATACTTGTGCATCATTTACTTGAAGAAATTTGAAGATTTGTGCAGGTAAAGAAGTTGATATCTGAAGCAGACTTTCTGAAGTTGACACTTCTTCACTCAGAGAAGTGTTGCTTGAAGTTTTGGTAAAGAAGAACATTGTTTGTGTAAAGTTTGGTTTATAACTGACATAGAAGTGTTCTTAAGTCAGTATAGATCAAACCTTTGGAGATTAAGAGGTTTCCAACAATCAGCTGGTCTTCAAGGACATAAAATTGTTGCGGGTTCTCTGTATCCTCTGTTGGCTTGAATAGTGGTTGTAATTCAATATCTGCTTGGTCAGACTTTTTGGTGATAGCTACTACTGCACAAACTGAAGTGTTCCAGTTATCGATGACGGGTTGCAGATCAACAGTTCCTAGAGACATTAAATCGGTGTTACTCTTCAGAAATTGCTCTTCTTCATCATCCGATAGTCCATCTAACATATGAACTGGTTCTGCCAAATATGGTCTCGCGTGCAGTTCGCAAGGTTGTATAGCATCTAATTTTACTACATATCTACGATTGGCATCCTTGAATGTGAGCTCTTGCGCAGGCCAGTCTTGTATTACCTTTGCATGCTTTAGCCAAGGTCGGCCAAAAAGAAGGTTGTAATCCAAAGTGGATTCCGGCAGATCTAGTATGACAAAATTCATTTTGAAGGTTGTACCTTGTAAAGTAATGGGTATATTTCGCACAAGTCCTACAGGGTGGACTCTAGATTGGTCTGCCATTCTGACAAAAAATTGACCTGGTTTGATTTCGGTCCATCCTAACCTATCGCATAAGGCTGTAGTTGCATGTTGACACCAGAGCCTCCATCAATCAATACCTGTGTAATCTTATGATTCTTATACCATACTGTAATCAAGGGGACTGAATGATCAACCGTAGAATGAGGTTCTGGTTGAACTGCTGCTATCGCCGGAATACAAGAAGGTACCGGACTGAACTGTTGCTGGAAGTGTTGTCGAACACCAGGTACTAATGCCAGTAGTTGGCCGAGAGGCAGAGTGATAGATGCCTTGGATAAAATTTCCTAGGCCTGCTGAGATTGGTTATCCTGCTCCTTTGAACTTGAGGTCTCTGCTGTTGCCGAAGTATCTGCTGTTATTTCTACTGCTGATGGTTGTTCTGTTGCTGCCTCCTCTTGTTGTGTTCCTTCCTTTGTCGACGAGGTCTGAGTCACCGGAATGGGTTCTGGGAACACTGGTGGTTTTGATGCGGTCCAGTGACTAGCCTTGTTATACATCCTATGTTGTTCTCGTATCCCTGGTTCAAATACTTCTACTGCTGGTTGCAGCTGTTTACCTGATCGGGTCTGGATTGTAGCAGTTTGCGTTTCCACCGGTGTAATTTGTACCATGTTGGCCATTGGGTTTTGCCGCTCCTTCTTCCTTTGATCATACTTAGCTACGTCTTTGCAATATCTTCTAATGTGTCCGAATTCACCACAAAAATGACATCGTGGTGGTGGTAAATTGGGATTTTCCGGTGGTGGTTCGTTCTGCCAGCGGTTTGCATTATAGTTATTGTTTCTCTGCCCTCGGTAGTTTTGATATCCCTGTGGCTGGTTGTTTCTCAGTTGTGGAGGTACATAGTGATTCGCTGCCTGTCCATGTTCTTGAATAACAGCATTGACTGTTGTTGTTCCCTGTATTCTGGCATTGTAGACACAATTTCCGGTGGAGTGTCCGACAGTGTTGCAGATAGCGCAGAATGTTTGATTTAGCGCACAGTTAGCACTTGTATGCTCTGAATTTTTGCACGTGGTGCAGTATACTTGCCTGGTTATATCTTCAGTCATATTTTTGTTTGTCCTTAACCATTCCAAGTCTTCTGAAAATCCACCAACCTTGGATTCCAACTATAGAGCCATTGCAATGACTGCATCCAGTGTCATTGCTCCAACACATCTGATGATCATAATCTGCTTCAGTTGTGGGGTTAGTCCATTGATAAACCATTGAGAGATGACATCGTCAGGTAGATTAGCATATGCCTGTGGTATCTGCCATAAATGTGTTCTGAAGAGAGTAGCGTATTCCTGGACAGTCTGATTTGCCTTCTGTCGGTTGCTCTGTAGATACTCAAAGATTTCAGCAGGATTCTTCTTTAGTCTGAATCGTTGTAGAAAGGCATCTCGTACTGCATCATAGGTACCGAAATGATTAATGTCGTATTCCGTAAGCCATCTAGCCGCTTCATTGACCAGAGTAGATTGAAAAACAATGGCCTTGTACGCCTGATCTGGTGGATGGTTAAGAACTGCATAACTTATCTCAAAAGTTCGTACATGAGCGTCTGGGTCATCTCCTGGGAATCCACTGAATTTCGTGTAAGTTACTCCTGTTGGAGGCGGCCTTGGTTGACCTAACTGTTGTTGTTGTTGTTGTCCGTTCATCGTGGGTGTCTCCGGTCCTTCTTCTGTATCTTGAGGTTGATTAGTTGAACTATCAGAATCTGGATCGCCGGATGGCGTGCCTTCCGGTGTGCTGTTTTTGCGCAGGATACTTCGGACCTCAGCTTCGAATAGGTCTCCTTCTTTCTGGATGTCTAATATCCGAAATCTTTCTTCCAGACAAGCGGGTCTGGCTGAGGATTCTGCAAAAAATGCTAATCCTTGACCGCCAGTTGGTGTTTCTATCACCGGAATATCACCGGAATGAGCTGACAGTCTACCAGACTGTAGCGTTTTTTCGCTTTTACTGATTTCTTTTCCTAGAGTTTGTCTAATCTCCAGCGGCGTCTTGATAGATTCTAGAATTACTGTACTTTGGTTAGGCTGGGTCGAAGTGACACCAGCATGTACCAAAGGCGCTGATCGTTCCACCGGAATATGACCCGAATTAATTCTAGCGTCCTTAACTTGCTCGACCACTGAGTCAGGTTGCGTTATACCTTCTTCTCCTAGAGTTGTTTTTTGTACTTTTCTTGTTCCCGTCGTCTGGGTCCTAGGATACGTTTCGCCAGACCGAGTAACCGGCATGTATCATTGCCCAGTGATACTATCTGAGCAGTTTGCAACAATCTGGGTCTGTTGCTACTGTCAGTAAATCAAATGTTACTGGATGTTTGCTTCTTACAAACCGCATAGCACTCTAATGCCACTTTCTCACAAGTAACTCGTAATCAAATGCTAGTTTACCGCAGAGACTGGTAAACAGTTGCCACTTTCCCACAGACGGCGCCAAATGTTAAACTGATTATGGTTTAAGCGTTACTTTACTTCCTATTCAAATGCTTCACGTTCAATTGGTTCCAAATCTTCTAACCGCGATCGTTCTCTGAGCCACGTGGGTCCTTGGGAGTGGTAGGGGTCTGTTAGACAGAGGCCCTGTACTATTTTCCCAACTTCTCACACACTCATAAATACTCCATCGCGTCTTAGCTCAGTATTTGACTCTGACTACTGATAACTATTCGGCGTACGGGGACTTAGAACTTCTGGACTGGACCTGCTATAGTAACAGAGCAGTAGTCCTGTTCTGACTTATAACTAGTAGAATACTCAACTTCATTAACCGAATACTACTCAATGTACTACTTCCTCGTGACATATAGGTATACCGAACAATAACACAAGAGACAACTATACTCGAGGTTACACAAACTTATTGTATACCAAACTCAAGCAACAAGTTCCTACCAACAGTCGATTCATCACAAACTTATCAATGCTTTCATTCGCGTACCGACCCTTACCGATACGAGTCCTTCCTGGGATCAGAATCCATAGTGAACGCAGACTATTGTATCGAACCTGGTCACTTAAAAGAAAAATGCTAACACGCAATTAGTTCGCTTCGGCCTTACACAGTCCCTTGTTCAATAGAAGGATGATAAACAACACTTATTCCGTGAAGAAATCCAGAACCGCATATAACTATCACCAAACAGATTCGCAGCACAGGACTACCGAATAGTAACTCTGCACGACAGGGAGGATAGTAGAACAGATAGAAGCGAACAGAACAGAACAGAGCTCAATCTTCTCATTGACACAGCACACACAGTCTCAAACAGTATGCTCACAACTTCCCAAAACGGACTTAGTGGAACAGACGGAACAGAACACATACATATACAATACTACACTTGTAATTCCCAAACACCGCGGCTCGAGACTTAACCAACAACACTCTACAATTCCCAACAAAAGTAGGGGCTCTTCCCAAAAAACTGTGGCTCTCTACCGCTTTCCTTTCATTGCTTTAAATAGAAGTCTGTTACAAGGTTTGCACGAATCTTTCTTTACCGCGCATTAAAGCCCTCTCTCTAAGTACAATTGTCCTTGTCCGGCGGCCGTCTAACATATCTATCTATCTATCTATCTATCTATCTATCTATCTATCTATCTATCTATCTATCTATCTATCTATCTATCTATCTATCTATCTATCTATCTATGATTGGACACATACAGGATGCCAAGACTTTGAAAGAGGCTTGGAACAGTTTGGTCACATTATATGAGACCAATACAAAGGCACGGAAATTGCAACTCAAGAACGAGCTGCATACATTGGAGAAGAAGAGCATGTCACTAATTGACTACACCTTGAAAATCAAAAGCGTATGTGAGTCACTTGCATCTATTGGCATGAATGTAGATGATGATGATGATAAGGTGGAAGTGTGTCTTTGTGGTTTCGGAGCTGCATATAAGCAGTTCAGAATTTCTATACAGACCAGGGAAAATATTCCAAATTTTGTTGATCTAGTATCTATGCTGATTATTGAAGAAAAGAACCTTGGTGAGGACTCAAACTCCCAAGGAAAATCTAGTTTTGAGCAGGTATTCTACTATGGCAAGGGAAGAGGCGGAGGAAGAGGTTTTGGAAGTGGAAGAGGAAATAGTAACCAAGAACAAAGTCCACAACAGAATCATGCAGCAAGAAGAGGACAGTTTTGAGGTAGGGGGAGCCAAAGAGGCCGTAGAAATTTCCAAAGAAATGACTCAGGTAATGACAGTAAAGGATGCTGGAATTGTGGTAAACTTGGACATTTTGAACGTGATTGCAGGTTGAAGAATCAAAATAACAGAAGGCATCAGAATAACTATGCATCCACAAGTGCAGATGATTCTGAGAAGCTGTTCATGGTTCAACATCATATGATGAACACGTTGTCTATTGATGTTTCAAAATCGAATGATAATGTTTGGTACGTTGATTTTGGTGCTTCAAATCATATGACCACTCATGCAGAATGGTTTAGTAGTTTGCAAAAATTGCGAGTTCTTGGATATGTTGAAACAAGTGATGACACATCACATCTTATCAAGCATATAGGAAATATAGCACTGTGTATAGAGGACGAAAAGGTAAAACATCTTGCTAATGTGCTTCATGTTCCTAATATAACAAAGAATCCAGTTTCTGCTGGACAAATGGTTGACCAGGGATTACAAGTTAGGTTCAATGTTGATGGGTTATATATAGAAGAGTACAAATAAGGTGGATGATTGATTGCCAAAGGAAACAAAGTGGGTAGGATATTCACCTTATTTGTGAAAATTTTTGAAATGAATGCAGCCATGTTTGTAAAAGGTGTAGGAGATATTGCTGATATAGAGATCTAGCACAAACGAATTGGACATGCAAATCTGCAAAGGCTGAAATTGATGCAATCAAAGGAGATTGTCAATGGACTACCTAATTTCAAGGTTGCAAAAATGCAAAAGGTATGTGCATCACGTCAATTTCATAAATACTCAAGGTCATCATTTCCTCATGACAAGCATGTTAGTGAGAATGTGCTAGAAATAGTACATACAGATGTTTGGGGTCCTACAAAGACCATATCTATGGGTGGTTGCATGTTTTATGTTACTTTCATTGATGACCATACACGAAAAGTATCGGTATATTTCATGAAAGAGAAGAGTGAGGTGTTCACTCGCTTCCAAAATTTCAAGGCTATGGTGGAAAAGCAGACAGGAAAGTATATTTAGACATTAAGGTTTGATGGAGGAGGTGAATACATGTCAAATGAGCTCACTAATTTTCTAAAACATCATGGAATTCATTATCAGTTTCATGCAAGTACACACCACAACAAAATGGCACTACTGAACGTAAAAATAGACATATTGCAGAAATAGCAAGAGCCTTGATGGCTGAGAATAACATGCCTCATTGTTATTGGGCAAAAGGTGTTCATACTACTGTATACATCATGAACAGAACTCCGATTGTTGTTGTACATCAAGTTACACCTGAAGAGAAGTTTACAAGTAAAAAGGTGAACTTTTCACATCTAAAAGTGGTTGTATTGCATATATACATGTTCTAGATGAATTGAGGACAAAACTTGATCCAAAAGCAGAAAAGTGTGTCTTCATTCTCCCTTGAGCAAAAGGGATATAAATGTTATAACCCACTCACACGACATGTGAAGGTGAGCACAGATGTGGTATTTGATGAAATGTCAAGCTTCTATGCAGATGCCAAAGAAGAACTGAATCTTGAACCAAATGACAAAGAAAATGCTGAAAAATCAAGTTTAGAATCTCAAGATTTGGGTGGACCAGATGCATCACCCAGCAATAGTTCCAACTCAAATCTATGGAGTGGAAAATTGCCTGGATATTTAAGTTCAAAAAATTCATCAAATACATCCAAGAAAGGTAAAGAAAAGCTTTCTGTTGGTCATAAAACATGTCCAGGTTTTGAAGACGTTGATGGAGATTCAAGCGGTTCAGAAAAGATTCTTGATGAGGAACTTGGATTGCCCTCTATGAAGACTCCGGGAGTAAGAAGAACACATGCACATGATACAAGGAGAAGTGAACCAGGACCAAGAAGATATGGGAGGATGCGGAAGTATGTGCAACGATTGACATATGACGGTTATATGGCCCTTCATTGTGCCTACAGGACCAAGGTAATACAAGATGATGAACCTTCTTGTTTTGAAGATGCAAATTGGAAATGCAGATTGGGAAAAAGCTATCGATGAGGAAATGGCTACACTTTATGGGAATGATACATGGATGTTGGTTCCATTGCTGCAAGGAAAGGAACCCATAGGCTATAGATGGGTTTACAAGGTAAAGCATAATGCTGATGGTAGCATAAGCAGGTATAAAGCATGATTGGTAGCTAAAGGATATGCACATGCATATGGCATTGATTATGAGGAAACATTTAGTCCTCTAGCTAAAATGTCTACTATCAGAACACTTGTTGCATTAGCTACAACAAATGGATGGACTTTGCATCAGATGTATGTGAAGAATGCTTTCCTACATGGTGAGTTACAGGAAGAAGTGTATGTGGACCAGCCACAAGGATATGAAGATTCAAAGCATCCAAAATATGTTTGCAGGTTGCAAAAGGCTTTGTATGGTCTGAAGCAAGCTCCTTGTGCATGGCATGCAAGGATTGGTGATTACTTAACTAGCATTGGGTTTTCTATGTGTGATGTTGATCATTCACTATATGCAAGGAAGGCTGATTATGGCATCACGATTGTGGCTATTTATGTTAAAGACCTGGTTGTAGGGGGTGATAATGATGAAAGCATCAAAGAGGTAAAGCAACTTCTTATGCAAGAATTCGACATGAAAGATCTTTATGTGCTGCGTTATTTCTTGGGCATTGATTTTATTCATACAAAAACAGGTATATGGATGTCACAAAGGCAATATGCCTTGAATATGTTGCAAAAATATGGTATGGCTGATTGTAAGCCAATTTCTATGCCATTAGATCAGAATTTCAAGTTAGATACTACGTCACGTGAAGCATTGGAAAATGCTACTATGTATAAAGGAAAATTGTGGGAAGCTTGATATATCTCACAATTACGAGGCGTGATCTTAGCTACACTTTTGGACTTGAAAGTCAGTTTATGCAGGTTCCCAAGAAGCCACGTTTGGATGCTTTGAGGTGCACTGTACATTATGTGAGTGCTACTTTGGATTATGCATTGTTTCATGAGGCTCATGTAGATTTGCAGGTTCATGGATACATCGATGCAGAGTGGGCTGCTAGCATTCGAGATAGAAGATCTACTAGTGGATTTCTATTCTCACTTGGGAGTGCCGGTGTTACATGGAGAACCAAGAAGCAACCTATTGTTGCTTTGTCAAGTATAGAGGTCAAGTATAGAGGTGCTACAATGGTAGCATGTGAGGCATCATGGCTAGAGATGCTACTTGCAAATTTAGATGTGGAAGTGCAAAAGCCTATCACCATCTATTGTGATAATCTTAGCATCATACAGTTAGAATGGAACCTTATTTTTCATGCTAAAACAAAGCATATCAAGGTACATTATCACTTCATCAGAGAGAAGGTATTAGCAAGTGATATTGGTCTTGTTTATGTGAGAAAAAATGAGCAAGTTGTTGATATTTTCACAAAAAAACCTTGGAGTAGAGAAGTTGAAAAAGTTCTGAAAGATGCTGGGATTAGAGGACATGGCATTGAGCTTGAGGGGGAGTGTTGAGATATCAAGCTCAACATGTGATGGTTGAGGATGACACGTATCACTTTTTCATTTTTGTGACATGTATAGTGGTCACGTCCGTATATATCAGGGACACTTCATTGAGCTTTAATAGATTTATCTACCAAGAGTGATGGCACATTTCTTTCTTGCCAGCTCACTCATTTGTGGACATTATGTTTTTCCTTATGTATTGGTCTATATATATTGCAGTAGCTGTATTCTTGTTTTTAGGTCATTCTTGTACATTCCTTTTTATGTGATAGAAGAAGTAGAAGAAGAAGAAGATCATTATTCCTTGCCTCAATCTGTGTGTGTGTGCTTCTCTTTGAGAGTGAGAGAGTGTGTGTGAGCTCTCTTTCTTATCGCCTTCCTCGTGACACAATACCTACAAGTGATTTGTCTCCTCATCTATTCGTCCTGCAAGCAATCAGAAAAGGCATGGGTGAAGAATTCTCCCCCTCTAGCTGATCTTAGGGTTTTGATGTAGCAACCTGTCTCCTTTTCAACTTGTGCCTTGAATCTTTTGAACACATCAAACACATCTAACTTTTGTTTTATACAGTACAACCATATTTTTCTTGAATAGTCATCTATGAAGGTTACAAACTACTTGTTACCTGCAAGAGAGGGCTTTTTGGTTGGCCCCCATAAACATCTGTGTGCACAAGTTCTAACACACCATGTGCTGCATATCCACTCTTCTTGAAGGGCTATCTGGTTGACTTTCCTAGTTGACAAGCTTCACAGATCTCATGCAACATTTGTAATGAAAAATGTGGTAAACCTCTTACTAATTGCCGCTTCTCCATGTCTTTCAACCTTTGAATGTTGATGTGACCAGACCTTCTATGCCACAAATCCAAATCTCCAATCTTCTTGTCTCCATAGGTGATGAACATTGCCTTGTTGCTTTGTTCTTTGCCAATGTCAAGAGTGAACATCCTTCCTTCCTTATTTCCTTTGGCTATCAGCTCATAGCCATTCCTTGGGTCTTCAATAAAGCATCCTTTATGGTTGAACTTGACTTGGTATCCCTTTTCAACCATATGTCGAATATAGATTAAGTTCTTTGTAATAGTAGGAACATGCAATACCACATATAGTCTTCTTGCTTTGTGGTTGCCTTCAAGCTTCACATCTCCCATTTTTTGTATCTCATGCTCTATGTTGTCTCCAGTTTTCACAAAGCCTCTTTGCTTCGATGCTTGAAGATTGCTGAAGTACTCCTCTTTACCTAACATGTGGTTATTATTGTCACTATCTATATGCCACACCTCATCATGTGGTTGACCTTTACTTTTATGCTTCATATCTAACAAATGATCATTTTCTAAATTTGTTGAGCAATTAGCATATTTACCTTACCCTTTGTAATTGTCCGTGCCTTGCTTTTGCCAATAATCTCTAGCATAGTGTCCTTGCTTCCCACAATTGAAGCATCCATTTGAGTTGGAGTAGCCTCAACCTCCATATCTTCCTCCTCTACCTCTTCCTCTTCCTCTTCCTCTTGATGATTGACCTTCATCTTGGCTTGATTGACTCCCTTGATAAGTTTGGCTGCCTTGTTGGTAGTTGCTTCTACCTCTTCCTCTTGAAGCACCTCTATTGTCTTTGCCTCTTCCTCCTTTTCTTGCATAGAAGAGTTGGTCCTAGCTGCCCTTTGACTTGTTGCCTCCATGGTTGAGCTCCTTAGTGACCATAAGAGAAGTACGTTGCTCTGGTAATGAATCCCTTACATACATAGAGGTTTTGAATGTCTTCCATTTATCATCTTCTCTAAGCCCATTGAGTGTGTGCGAAACTAGGTCATCATCATCTACAACACATCCTATCAAACCAAGTGCATCCAAGATCTCTTTTACTTTGAGTATGAAGTCATTAATGCTATGATTAGATGTCTTCCTAAGGTTGTTGAGTTCATTCTTGATTTGAATTTTTGTAGCCTTTGTAGAGGTAGAGTACAACCTTTCTAAAGACTCCCATACCTTCTTAGATGTATCTAGGTCTTGGATATGGCCTATCATGGAGCTGCTTATGTGTTGAGATAGAATGAAGATCACTCTCCTATCCCTTTCTTCCCATTCTCTAATGGCTCTCCTTTGATTCTCAGTAGGTGTATGCGGACTATGTATGGCTTCACATCAGTACCACTAACCAACTCCCAAAGACCCTTTCCCATGAGGAAGTTAGAAATTCTAAACTTCCAAGATTGGTAATTGCTCCTTTCAAGCTTCTCAATCTCGGTATTATAGTCCCCATTGTGTATGATACTATAAGTGGATCCTAATCCCTTCTTGGATTGTGATAGATGGGAGAAAGAATGATATGTTACCTTCCCATAAGAGTCTCCACTTGTCACGAACTTTTGACGATGATAGAAGCTCCCCCTTGCTTCAAATCCTTCTTCAAATCTTCCTCATCTTTGCTTCAATCCTTTAACTCTCAAGCAAATTCAAGGCCTCCTCTTGATGTCCGTGATGATCAATTATGAGTTTTGGTACCACTAATGGAGTATATCCACTCCTAGTTGCAACAAAAGAATGATAGGCCCTTCCTAGGACCAAACAGTTCACAACCACAGTCCACCAAAAATTGAATTTCTCCACTCATGAAAAAACCATGAAATTTTGCACAATAAAACTAGAATATTTAAGCTTTCCAAGAAGCGATAGATCACTCAATTTGGAGAATGTGACTTATGTCAACCTCCTTGCACAAGACAGACTGAAATCTGCCCAAACACATTGTTATCACTTATGTGTACCTGTTCACACACATATGTTAGGAAATATGTGGAGATAGACCAAAGAGATTTCAAGATCAATATAAAAAAATAAGGAACAATTGGTACTAAGATTATACTCAAAAGGACGCTTTAAGATGAGCTATCTCGTGCATGAAATAGACAACTACATAAAGAGATATAGATAAAACAAAGACCTCAGCCAACGTGAGAACTTCAGCATGTTAAAGTGTTGAACTAGCGATGCTGTGTTACTGACAAACGCAAGTCGTTATCGAACAAAGATTAACGTAATACAAAGCTTCACCGTAAACTATGGTTAACTCTAATTATCATTACCGTAAGACATTACCAGATCGTCGTGGGTTCTTGGGAGTGGTAGGGGTCTGTTAAACAGAGGCCCTGTACTATTTTCCCAAATCTTCGTTACAACATCAAGCGTGACTACTCGTCTAGCTCAGTTACTAATCAACATCAATACTTGGTTCTTAGATTCCTACATCCGAAATTCTCTAGATCAGTTTACTCGAAGAACAGAACAATTGTCCCTTCTACAGATTCATGAACATATAATATATCAAACAGAGTGAATCAGACAGATTCACTCACCACAATACTTCCCGAGACATTCAATTAAAAGTTACATTTACCAAAAGCAATAATCTGTATCAAATCAACTTATGCAGTACTACATTCACTTATACTAACTCAGGGTACTGCAACGGTTGAAGAGCACACAATCTTACGATACGAAAACAGTACTCAACCACATAACCTGACATTTAATATTCACTACGGTGAACTTTAGTATGAGCAGGTGACGCAGACAGAACAGAAATCAACACAAACAATACTCAGAGCTTCACCATAGTGTAAGTAAACTCTGACAATCTCAGAAAGGGAATCCCTCTCTCTCTCTCTCTCTAAAACCATATATACAAGCGTCTCTCTCGCCATTCTCTTTACATTGCTTTATATATCTTTTTTCAAGATGCGCGTACCAACTTTTTTGCACGGATTTTGATAATTCCGGTATATCAGGCGGTCATTACGTCTGTCCCACTCCGGCGGTCGTCTAACAAGCAAGTAGGGGGTTAGCTTAGCTAGGGGCTAGCTTAGACCTTGAGTATACACTCCCAGTGAGATCCTAAAAGTGCACAAATGAAGCTTGAGGAGGCCACGACTTTCTTCCAAGATATTGCTTATATAATGCTCTAAAAGTTGGTGTAGAATGTGAATTCAAATCGTGCGCTTGAAATTCCTCACTTTTCTCAATCAAGGTAGATGGAGTCTTGAGCTAAAACCGTCGTTGAAAAGTGCTTGTAGACTTTACCAAAAAGTGAAATGATGTGGCACTTGACTTAAGCCTTGGTTCACACATTTGAGCTTGTACATTTCTAACAGAAACAATGTGGCCTAAATACTCTTATTCTTTTTGGAAAAAATAACTCTTCTCAGGATTGGCATAAAGTTTTTTCTTGCATAACAAAATTCAAGAAAATTCAGTAATGATTTTTATGGTCATTGTTATTTTCACTTTAGACAAGTATTTCATCAAAGAAAACAAGAACAAAACCTTGGTAATCTAGAAAAATGTTATTCATCACATGTACAAATGTAGCAATTGCATTGGTGAGTCCAAAAGACATTACCATGAATTCAAAATGACCACTTTGAGTTCTAAAAGGAGTCTTCTATATGTCATTTTTTTTCATTCTTATCTGATGATACCCATATTTAAGATCAAATTTTCTAGAGATACGTGCTCCATGAACTTTATCTAGCACATCATCTATCCTAGGAATAGACATATGAGGGGCATACAGATGCTGCCTATATCGACGGTCACTCTCGACATCGGTATAAACATTGGAAAAGTCCACTTAAACATACCGATGATCAAGTGGCCATTGCTATGACCGTTTAAAACGGATTGTCAGGATGTCCCGCGAGCGCTGGTATGAGCGTCACTATATGCGTTGGCATATGCGTGAGTATGGGCATCAGTAATTTACTGGAAAATTTCGATGCTCATATCGACGCCCATACCCACCCGTATGTCGAGGCCGTGTTCTAAACATACTGGGAACCCGAGAGCAAAACTGAACATTTTGCACATGTTTGAGTACTAGTTATCTTCTGTCAAACTTGCGTGCCTGAACCGAATTGCGACCTGCATTGTCTTCTGCACACACACACACAGATCTCTCTCTCTCTCTCTCTACACACGCACACACTCTCTTTCTGTTTAGATCTCACATCTTGGTAAGTGGTGCGCGTACTCTTCGCCTTTGTCTTTCTCTATGTGTTAGGTCTTATAATTTCTCTTCTCTTTGATTTTGCAGAAGTTCTAAGAGGGACATACTTGTAAGTGATTATTTTATTCTCTATTGATAGAGAGAGAAAGAGAGAGAGAAAGAGAGAGAGAGATGTGAGAGAGAGAGATAGAGAGAGAGAAAGAGATGGGGGAGAGAGAGAGAGAGAGAGAGAGAGAGAGAGAGAGAGAGAGAGAGATGAGAGAGAAAGAGAGATAGAGAGATAGAGAGATAGAGAGATAAAGAGAGAGAGAGAGAGAGAGAGAGATAAAGAGAGATGAAAGAGAGGAAGATAGAGATAGGAAGATAGATCATACATACACACACACATACACACACACATCTACACATGCATACATACACACATACATGTACACACATGCATACATACACACATATACACACATGCATGCTTACACACACACATATACACACATGGATGCATACACACACATACAAATATACACACATGCATACATACACACACATGCATACACACATACATACACACACATATATACACATATGCATACATACACATACACACACATGCATACACACATACATACACACACACATATATACACACATACATACACACACATACATACACACATATACACACATGCATGCATACATAGACACACATGCATGCATAAATAGACACACATATACAGACATGCACGCATACACACATATACACATATACACACATGCATACATACACACACATGCATACACACATACATACACACACACATATACACATATGCATACACACATATATACACACATATACACATATGCATGCATGCATACACACACATACACATATACACACATGCATACATACACACACACATGCACACACATGCATACATACACACACATATGTACACACATGCATACATACACACATATACACACATGCATGCATACATACACACACATATACAGACATGGATGCATACACTCACAAGCACACACACACACATACATACACATGCATGCACACACACATGCATGCATACATACCACACATACACATATACTCACACATGCATACATAGACACACATACACATATACACACATGCATACATTCACACACCCACACATACATACACACATGCACACATATACACACACATAAGCTAGTGTTTTAGTCAAATATATAAAATTTCAATTTTAAACATCAAATATATAAAAATAGGATTTGGGTTTTTAGGCTATTTACACATACATACACATATACTTATACACATATATATACACATGCATACACATACACACATGTTTTAGGTCTAGGTGTTTCCGATTAGGGTTTTAGGGTTTTTACACATGCATAACATATATGCACACATACTCATACACATATAATACATATATATGTATATACACATGCATACAAAAATATACATATTTTAGGTCTAGATCTTTAAGATTAGGGTTTTAGGGTTTAGGAATACATATAATTCAATTACATTTATATTAAGATAAAATATAGGAAAAATAAAAAAAAATCTAAATATATATGTATAAAATAGGATAATTATATAGATAACTAAATATGAAAACAACTAGTGTTTTGAAAAAATAAATTAAATATATATAATTAAATATATAAAATAAGGTTTAATTTTAAGGATTTTAATCAGAGTAAATACATATACACATACACATACACACATATACTTATACACATATCTATATACACATACACATATATATACACATGCATTCACATATATACATGTTTTAGGTCTAGGTCTTTTTTATTAGGGATTTAGGGTTTTAACACCTACATAACATATATACACACATACAAATACACATATAATACATATATACATGTATATACACATGCATACAGAAATATACATATTTTAGGTCTAGATCTGTAAGATTAGGGTTTTAGGGTTTAGGCATACATATAAGTCAATTAAATTTATATAAAGAGAAAATATAGAAAAAATTAAGGAAATGATCAGAATATATAAATAAATATATATAAAATAGGATAATTATATGGATAAATAAATATAAAAAGAACTAGTGTTTTCAATAATTTAAATAAATATATATCATTAAATATATATAAATAAATATATAAAAATAGGATTAATTAGGAAAAAAATCTGAATATATAAATAAATATATATACAAAATAGGATACTTATATAGATAAATAAATATGAAAAGAACTAGTGTTTTAAATAAGTAAATTAAATATTTATAATTAAATATATAAAAATAGGATTAATTAGGAAAAAAATCTGAATATATCAATATATATATATATATATATCTATATATATATATATATATATATATATATATATATATATATATATATATATATATATATATATATATATATATATATATATATATATATATATATATATATATATATATATATATATATATATGTGATAATTATACAGATAAATAAATATAAAAAGAACAAGTGTTTTAAATAATTTAAGTAAATATATATAATTAAATATATAAAATTAGGATAAATTAAGAAATACATATATATATATATATATATATATATATATATATATATATATATATATATATATATATATATATATATATATATATATATATATATATATATATATATATATATATATATATATAATATAGGATAATTATATAGATAAGTAAATATGAAAAAAACTAATGTTTTAAATAAATAAATTAAATATATAAAAATAGGTTTAATTTTAAGTATTTTAATCAGATTAAATATATATACACATACACATAAACACATGTCAATATACACATATATATACACATACACATATATATACACATGCATACACATATATACATGTCTTAGGTCTAGGTCGTTCTGATTAGGGTTTTAGGGTTTTAGGGTTTTAGGGTTTTAACACCTACATAACATATATGCACACATACATATACACATATAATACATATATACATGTATATACACATGCATACAAAAATATACATATTTTAGGTCTAGATCTTTAAGATTAGGGTTTTAGGGTTTAGACATACATATAACTCAATTAAATTTATATAAAGAGAAAATATAGAAGCAAATTAAGAAAAAAATCTGATTATATAAATAAATATATATATAAAATAGGATAATTATATAGATAAATAAATATAAAAAGAACTAGTGTTTTAAATAATTTAATTAAATATATATAACTAAATATATATAATCAAATATATAGAAATAGGATTAATTAAAAAAATATCAATATATAAATAAATAAATATATAAAATAGATAATTATATAGATAAAAAATATAAAAACAACTAATGTTTTAAATAAATTATTTAATTATACATAAGTAAATATATAAAAATAGGATTTTAATTATATAAGCAATAGACATATATATACACATATATAGGTCTTTATTATTAGGGTTTAAGGATTAGGGTTTCAGGTTTTCTTAGGTATTTAATTATTTAGGTTTTAGTATTTCAGGTTTAAGTCTTTAGGAGTATGAGATGGCTAGTTTGGATCCGGAGGAGAGAATGGCATGGCCTTGCACTCAATGCAAGCATGAAATTTATCGAAAATGATGGATTTGTACTGCACATGTTAGAGAGTATGGATCCTTTGATAAAACTCGACTAGAAAACCTACGCTACCATTTGCATGGTCCCCCAGGTGAGCAGATGGACCCAAACGATATTGCACCGGTAACCTATAAGAAGACGAGACGTGCGAGATTGGCTTGGTTATGGTGAATGTTCAAGTTTATTGATTTCAGGTTACCATGCTTATCCCTTATGTGGACCATGACTCGAGCATGCTATTCCAAAGCACTACATAAAACTGTCTATGAAGGACACCATAAATATTTGCTTGATGGACATGTTTTACGTGAAGGAAAAATTGGTTGACAAGCACAACACCAAATGAAAGCTAGCAATTGGAAACAACTTTGAGATTCAGAAAATCCAATCGCTAGCATGAAACTGTTGTCCATTTTTCATGAACTCCCTTATTAGAGTGAATTATTGATCAATCATTTGGTAGACCCAATGCATATTTTTAAGAATGTGGGAGAGATTCTTTGGAAGACTTTGATCGGAAAGAAGGAAAGCAAAACACAAAGGGAGGACTTAGAAGAGCGAGGTCGTATGCGAAACTCAATGCTATCGAGGCTGTTTGTATGGTAGAGAAATACTTTCCCACAAGTATTCTCAATATTCAACTTCATTTACTGGTTCACGTGGTAGATGAAGTTGCAATAGCATGAACTGTCCATAGTTGATGGATGTTCTTCTTAGAGCACTTTATGAAGACATTCAAAGGGTTTGTTGGACAGAGAGCATGTCCAGAGGGTAGCATGGGAGAGGGATGGCTTGTACAAGAGTCTCTTGTATTCATAACTGAGTTTCGACGTATGTCGGATCCCGAAATGCCTCCCTTATGGAGCGATGATGAAGATGTTTGTCTCATATGCGATGAACCACAAGGTAAAGGATTGCAAAGAAAAATGCATGCAACTTTTAGAGAGAAGGCAATGAAGTTTTACATAGTTAACTTTGAGCCTATTCAAAAGTGGTTAGAAAAGTATGAGCTTGCAAAGGAGACCAATGCAAAGGAAAGAGCTCAGTTTTGAAGGAATCATTCCACTCGATTTCTACCTCTTCCAGAAAGTCTTCGATCTCTTCCACCTTTTCGAATGAGCAGATGGCTAGATACAGTGGTTTCACAAGCAAAGCCTGCGGGTGAAGATATCTCTGAAGAAGAAGAAGAACTCGCAAGGGGATGTGATTGGGAGTATACTAAATATGGTGCACTATGGTCTCATGGACGACACTTTGGATCACACGAATCGATAAAAATAGGTCTACTTTTGATAGTGGGGTGATGGTGAACTTTTTGCAAAAAAGTAGAGCGAGTGCAAGAGATGATAATGCTCAAGAAGGCCAGCTAGATTATTATTGTGTGATTCAAGATATCTTGAAACTATCTTTAGGAAGTTTGATTACTTTTTTTTTAATGTGAAATGGTTCAAAGTACTCACCTCTAAAAGAAACACAATAGAGAGGCAGGATAAAAGTAGTTTGCTTTAAGACAACTCCACAAAATTATGGACGGATGAAAGAGATACATTTTTACTTCCCGAACACTGTGAGCAAGTTGTTTTTATACCAGATTCAAAAGAACCAGAGTGGCTATTTGTTTTAGAAGTGGCCGCACGTAGTAGACAAATTTATGAGAACATAGATGTAGAAGAAAGTCCATCCGTAGTGGACTCAGAGATTCATTTGATAGCCGAGGAGAAAGAGATCATTGTTCGAAAATAGGAGGTCATTGAAGAAGATGAAATATAGGACAAAGCAATAGATGATGATCTTTTCAGCCATCTTTTCAGCCATCCCCTATTGTCTCTAGTAGTAGAAATGTGCATTCGACACCTCAGCATGATACAGGTTTTGGCCCGTCTTGTAGGTCGAGGTCACGCTCTGGAGCAGGAGGTTCTAGGAGTGGATCTACATATAGGTCTCGAGGAGACGGCTTTTGTGGAGGCAGTGCGACAAACGTTGTGTCGCCTGCTTCTACTCGTAGGATGAGTACCTCATATGTTGGTACGCCACGTGGTACACCACATGGAACACCACGTACACCTTGGGGTGCTCATGACCATGATGACTCCAAGGTGTATAGTATCCGACATGGAGCTCCGGTGATGGATGCGACTAGCAAAGCAATGCATGCACGTATACGATAGCTTTGCTCCATACAATTTGGACACTACCTCTTTGTCAGTTCAGAGTGGATTATGCACATTGCACGTGAAGTTATGTCCCATTGACGATTCGAGGCTTGTGATGCTTTTAGAGTAGGCTTATCAAAGCCTGTATGGTTAGATGCTAAGGAGTGGGATATGATTCGCGACAAGCAGCAGCAGACTCTTGAGCAATATTGCCAGCAGCGAGATGCCGTAGCCACACGTTTAGATACGGTTTGACCGTCACATTTGGGCAGCAGCAGATATGACATGATGCATCATGAGTTTGTAAGTACCATTTGATTTATTGAATTTGTTTCTATTAAGCTTCTCATGTATGTTCCCCTAATGTTTTGTATATTTGTTGTAGGAGGTGAAAATGGATCATCCTCCAACACGAATGGTGGAGGCTTATGGATATCGTCAAGGATTGACTACACTATTGGAGGACTTGGAGGGACACGGTGCGGTCGTTTCATGGGAGCATTTGCGATGAGGTGATGTATTTATAAACTTGGTTTTTACTTGTTGTTTGTAAATTTCATGTGAATTTATCTCATTTCATAAATGTTCTTTGTTGCAGGACTATTGATATGGAACGTTCTTTGCATGTGTATGGTAGTGGCACACCAAAATTGTGTATTTGATTTTTATATGGCAATGCAATACTTTGTCACATTTTGTAAAAGCGTCATATATGACAGTGGTTTGCCACACGCTTATACATGCTTCATTTATAAAATATTTAACTCTTTTTGTAAATGGTTCATGGTTCATTTTGATGATCTCTTTTGTGTCCAATAATATTCTATTTTATGAAATCATGTTTCGGTTGACATTAGAGTACACATCACATGTACTTGGTTATTTTGGGCAGAGTGTATTGTCTTTTGCTAAGCAACATCATGGTAACGTTGCTCTAGTGAAAGACAACACACTCTGCCCAAAAACATTTTTGCAGATATGGTCGTCGCTATAAGCGACGGTACTCCCAGTAGTGCCATCGGAATAAGCATCGGTACACCTAGCGAGCACCGGTATACGTGATAGTACACCCAATAGAGGCACCGGTATGGGCGTTGATAATACCAACGTTTATACCAACGCCTATACCGACGCTCATACCGATGCCCATACCGATGCTCATACCGGCACTTTAATACTGACGTGCATACCAACACCTACACTGACGTTGGGGCAAAAATAAGCGCATTAATTTCCCTCGGTAAAAACCTCGGTATAAAGCCGATCTATTGTAGTGAGGGTATCTATTTTTCATTGTGATCTTATTGAGTGCTCTGTAGTCAATGCACATCCTATAAGTCTTGTTCTTCTTCTCCACTAAGAGAATAGGTGCTCCAAATGGAGAAGAACTAAGCCTTATAAGTCCTTTGTGGAGTAGATCCTTAACTTGATTAGCTATTTCTTTTCAATGTAAAGGTCCATCCCTATAAGGTGCTTTATGGGCTAAGGTAAAGAGATCCCCTAGAAGGTGGTAGTTTAGAAGGAAAATCAGCCATTCGAAAATCCTAATAGGAATCCATAAATTATTTATGTGCATTAGGAACTATATGCATATAATCAATTATGTTGTTGACAAAAACAATACATGAATTATAGCCTTTCCTAAATACAAGTCTTACTTGAGTATGACTAATGAATGGAAATGTTTGGAAGTCATGCATTGCAAACAAAGAAATATCTTGATTGTTAAACTTAAAACTTATTGTGTTATGTATGATAATCAATGTATGGATTATAATCATGACGAAAAGGTATACCAAGTATAACATCATAGGACTGCAAAGAAGCAATTAAGAATCTTGTAGATGCACATACATAGAGGATAGTATAGGAAAAAATCTTCACAAAAGCATAAATAGAATAGAAAGAGACAAGAGATTTGGCACCACATTAGGTACAATCTTCCCCCACGTACTTTGATGGACAAGTCTATCAACATATGTGTATTTATATTTATTTGTTATTATTCCTTGAATAGAAGATACACTAGGGCAACACTTCAAAAAGCATATGTTTATGAGAATCTTCTTTATTTAAAAAATCATTACTTTTCAAGTGACATAATATTTTTACAAAAACATCTCTTTATAAAGTGATCTATTATTTTTTTACAAGAAATATGTAAAATACTATCTTTTAACTATCTTCAAAAATATATGAATAAGTCCACACATGTTCAAATCCTTATGATTCTTCACTTGCTAAATCAAAACACAAATCACGTTAAAAAACTCAAGATATTAAAATCAATATAAAATTTCAATATCCATAAAGTATAACATAAGATCCTCACTTGAACAATGTCCCCTTGCACTTTCAAAGTGAAGAGTTCACCTTCCTTCTTACCATAGATAATTTGATTGTATCCTATGTTTGGATCTTTCAAAACAAGACCAATTGTAAATCTATCTTGAAAATATTTCTCAAATATTTGCCGTAGACTAATAAGGTTCTTGAGTATTGTGGCAAAATAAAAAACATTCGTGAGTAGCTATGCTCCAATCTTGCACCTCAGGTTTCCAATTTAATGCACATTGTGCATTGTGTTGTCACCTATTTGAATTGTATAATTAGGAATACCTTCTTTTAATTTTGGCATTAGCTCTATATCTCTTGATAGATTACTAGAGCAACCAAATTAATGTAAAACACCTTCAAATCGTCATTCTCTAAGGTGTTAATCAAATTCATCATCAATGTTGTATGATTCTCACTATGTGTATCATTCTCATAATTGTAATAGGTGGTGTTGTAGGACTAATTCTACTCCCAACTTCTTCCTCCACATCTAAAATAACCTCCTATTGGCTTCTTCGTCCTCTTTGAAAATTATTTTCACACCTTCCACTTCTTCCTTTAGCATTAGTATTTGTCTCCTTGTTGTTATTTTGAGTTCCTCTACCCCTTCTATTTCCTATTTCTTTATCTCTACCATTGCCTCTTCCTTTGAGATAATTGGCCTTGGAGGTTGATTTATCATCTCACTTAGCTTTGCCTTTATCTCCTTTCTTCTTATTCTTTCCCTACATAGTGTAACATTTTTTTTAATCACAATTTGACTTCATTTTTCACTCGAATGTGAGCATCAATCTAATAAATTGATTTAGAACTTGCAGAAAAATGATTTAATGAAGTGTCATTTGATAAGACAAAGAGTTTCCACATTTCATATCCTCTGAAATCTCTACCTAATTTTGCATCAATCTATGATATTCAATTTCTTCATCTATAGACCTAATCATATATGCATCTTCTTTCATTTCTATCAAATAATCACTAATACTTTGATTATGCGTCTCTCTCTTTTAATGTCGTGAACTCTAACCATAAGATACACTTTCCTTGCTTTAGTATTGTTTTAGAAATGATCCTCCAATGCACTTCATATCTCTTTTGATGACTCCAAACCTCTAATGTGTGGTCCCAAATGATATGAAACTGTGTCTTAGATATATAACCTCTTACTATAGTCTTTCCTTTACCACAACTTCAACGCATCCAATTCTTCTCTTTTAGGATGAAGCATCCTCAAAGACAATATTTTCTTTTTTAGCTATTATGTAAACCATAAGATCCTTACTCATAAGTAAGGCTTCCATTCTCTTTACCCAAGTACAATAATTGTTTCTCTCCAATTAATCAATTAATATGTGATATGCCATAATCTTCTTGTTTGTGTTGCACCTATATGTTTAAGGTTTAAATAATGCTACCCTATGTAGATCTTTATACTCTAAATTTATTTTGAAGTATTCCTTTGATACTATTTGATGTCAAACTCTTAAAACTTGAACTTCTTGATGCAAAATTTCAAGTATTTTGTTAGAAATCAAGTCCTAAACGTGATAGATTATATTTTTGGGATATGATAGTGTGCTTTGGTATTTCATGATCAGATGTTCGGGTGTTCGAATGTTTAGGTATTTTTTTTAGCGTGTTTCAATGTTTCCTTCTAATGTTCAAGTGTTCTCAATATTTGCCATAAATATTAGCGTAAGTCTCCACATGTGGAGGAAAAGTTGGCATATCATCTAAAATCTTCATATCATGAATTTCATCTACGAAGAAGTCACAACCACCTTTCTAAATCATAGCTTGCTTAAAACGTTGTGCTTGATTGAGAGACTCTTGCAAGATTAAAGGAGCACTTTTCAGAGCCTATATATGTTGAATCCAAGAAATGAGTGTAATTCCACAACCTCTACTCCCTTTATAAGTGAGTTTGGAGTGTAAGAGAGCCGACCCCTTACTTACTTAGTCATCTAGTTCGCTTATATATCTCTATAGGTATCCATTGCTCACAACCTCCTTGAGGACTATGGTAGTTTCGACCATGATTTTGTAGTTTACAACATGATTTTGTTTTTATTGTACTAGCTTCTTTTGTTGTCCATTTGAAACGATTTCACTTGTGTTGGATTTCTCTATTTTGCAAATAGTGAATGTGTGTCTCTACACATGGGAAGATAGTAGTAAAAATAGATAGTCTAACTTGTAGAGGTTGGATCTCTATGCTAGGGTATCCAAATCAAGTTTTTTAAAGTGATCTAGATAGCTCATGAGGGCTTATGTTTTTCTAGACATGTTCTTTATTTTTCTAGGTATATTTTTACATTCATACCAATAGATTGACTTTGGGTTACTATGGCAAAAAAACCTCTAAGGGCCTACACCCTTCCAAAGCTACATAAGAGTGTTCATTCATCCTACAAAAGTGGTATCAGAGCATTTCAAAGATTTTTTTTACTTTTGAAGTAGGTCAAAGAAACTACCTGAAGTCACTAAATCTCTCAAGAAAGGACTTGTATTAAACTGACAAGCTACATCAATATTCATAAGTTGATTTTAGAACTAGGAAGAAGCACCTCAATACATATCAAGGGAGGAAGCTATAAGAAGGTAATAATTTTGAAATTTTCCTATTTCTTCACCCTCGGGGGAAGATTAGGAAGCATAGAAGCTTAAAAAAGGCTGAGGCTGCAACCCAAATAGAAAATTCGTAGAAAGGAAAGTACTAACCTTGGAGATCTTAGGTTAGCAATTTCCACATGGGCATGGGAATATGGGGATTAGTTAGTGGACCTTGGCCTAGGCCTAAATATGAAGGGAAATTCATTTAATCACAAGAAATGGAATTGATTGAGTGGATTGAAAGAGATAGGAAATGTTCATCTTATCGCAACACATTAGTAATAGCATGATTAGTCATATCCAAGACTTGGACTCATCCAAGAAGGTGCTAGAGGCTTTAGAGAGATTGTACTCCACCTCCATGAAGGCACGAAAGAATCAAATGAAGAATGAGTTGAACACCTTTATGAAGGCTTCAAATAAGAGCATCAATGATTATATACTCAAGGTAAAAGAGATTGTAAATGTCTTAGAATCAAAAGCTAGCTCCATTAATGATGATGATTTAGTAGCTCGTACACTAAATGAGCTGAGAGATGATGATCAATGGAGGCCATTCACTACTTCATTATGTGAGGGATGCATTACCAATGTTAGAGAAGTCAATCATGCTCATTGTGACCAAGGGGATGAACCTCAGTGGAGGTCATTCAAAGGACAATAAAGCCAAAATCATTTATGAAGGTTAAGGGAAAGCAAAAAAAGGTGCATACAATGGAAAAGTCAAAGGTAGAGGAAAATCAAGTAATGATCAAGAAGATTCGAGTCAAAGCTATGGAGTAATGGAAAGAACAAGAGCTAGAGGAAGAGGAGGTTGATTTAAAGGAAGAGACTACATATAGGAATGCTAAAACTATGGTAGGTAGGGCCACTTTGCAAGGGACTATTACTCAAAGGAACACCAAGAGAATGATAACTTTGTGGATACTTCAACCATATGAGAGAAGGATAATATCGTAGCTATGACGCAAAGAAGTAGTAGAAAAAAGGTATACACACCACATGGTATATCAATAATGGATCTTCAAATCACATGAGCTACAATAGGGAAATACTTTGTAATTTGCATAAACCAAGCACACAAAGGCATGTAGAAATGGGGGATGACATTGAACGTAAGATCACACACATAGGTGATGTTCTCGTGGATGAAAATTAAAACTCAAAGTTTCTTAAAGATATTTTATATGTGTCGACAATCACAGAGAATCTAGTATCAACTGAGTAAATGGCTAAGAGAGGACATGTAGTCAGATTGAAAAATGAAGCATGCTTTGTGGAAGATCCAAAGCAAGGCTACAAGATATAATGTAACGACAAGAAAGAAGGAAGGCCAAACAGCATGGAGGTAAGAACAACTGTTGGGGATGTAAGGGTCATGTGACCTTACCCCCATATTCATATATATACATCATATATAGAGTATTGCCTCAAGAGAGATCATTATGTGGGTTTCGAGGCTCCCACGCATATTCGCGCGTCGTTCCTCTCTTCTCTCTCGCTCCATCTCCTCCTTCCTCCTCTTGTTCTGCACACCAAAGCCCTTCATTGGTATCAGAGCATGCTGAAGGCTAGTGTGCAAGAAGCTTCAATGGAAGCTCAGGTCACAAGAGGTAGAAGTGCAGGTCGGCATCTCTCAATAGCAGTTCAGTATTTTGGTCATAACTCGAGCTAGGAAGTTCGGATTAATACGTTTTAAAGTTCTGTGCATAGCTAACACAGAGGGCTACAAACTCACAGAAGAGCGCAGAGCCTGGTTCGGACTTCTGAAGTGCCGAAAATTCGAAAAACGCAGAGAATTGTAGAAGGCGAATCTACATTGAGTAGGAGAGCAGGTCGGTTTTTTTGTCATAACTTGAGTTCTACAACTCAGAATGCGATGATTCAACTTGCTGCTCGTAGCTTGGAAAGATAGCTACAACTTCGCAAAAGAAGTCAGATTCAGTTTCCCAGTGCAAGGTCACCGAAATTGCAGAATACAGAGCAGTACTGTTGTAAATGAAAGTGAAATTGACAGCAGGTGCTTGTTTTGAGCATATCTTGAGCTACGCACCTCTGATTGAGGTGTTCTATATCTCATTACATAGCTAAGAATAAGATCTTCAAGTTTGCTGAAGAGCGAAAGTTCAGATTCAGAGGTTATCACCTCTGAAACAGTAAAACACTGAGCAGCACATTTTTTGTCATAAGAACCCTAACTGCTCTTGGAGGTTCAATTTGCTTTGGAACTTCTTCGAGAGAGAATTTTTGATGTGCAAGCTCTTATTTTCAGAGCTTCAAGACATTGTACATGTATGATCATTGTGTTAGCTCCTCCATATGAGAGTAGAGCATGATCTTGTTACATGTTTGGCATGTAAGATGACATTGTGGTACACTCTTTTTGAGGTTTATGTCATCATGAGTTCGATCATGGATGTATAGTGGCATTGTGGTCTATATCTTGCTTATGCCACTTGGTTATGGATTTACGTGCCGATTGCACATCATTTTATGAGAGATTGATTGGATCTTAGTTGGTACTTGTATCTTTGTTTTCTTTGCAAGTACATGATCCAGATTGGAGCCTTAGTTACACGTTTGTTTGTCACCGTTATTAGCATTTGTTCATTGATTGATATGTATTTTCCAGTGTGATTCTTGGCATATGTGGATGGTGATTCCCACATGGTTATTTTGGTTCTAGAGTCCATGTTACAGAGGAGATGCTGTCAAAATTTTGACAGCTTTTATGCTAGAAAGGAGCTCTAGTGGATCTTGAAGCTTGTGCAATAGCTTTGGATCATTGTTGATCTCCATTCATTTGGACTTGGTCACAGGTTGTTTGTGACAGGTTGGACCATCTTGCAGGATTTATTCTTGAGTGGGAGTTGTATTGCCATTGTATTGGCGTGTATTGCCATTAGTTTTTTGGCACATGTAATTGCCATTATCTTCTTGATTTGATCACTGACAGGTGGTGACAGATTACTTATTGTTCTTTCATTATTGGTTATCTTGTTTGATTGCTCAGTTTACAGGGGATACTCTGTCGAATTTTCCTAGGATCCTTTCACATTTATTTGGTCACTTTGGAGACTTGGTGAGCAGGCTTATGCTCATGGTTTTATATGCATGGTAGATGCATGGTCATGTGACAGGTGGTTCACATGGTTCCTTCTCCATGGAGATATTTGTGATGTGATTTATGCATATGGATATGCAAACGTGATCTTATTGAGGATAGAGTATTGTTTCTAGTCTCTTCTTACATTGCTAGTCTTGGATTGCCAGCATGGTGTCTTCTCGATTCGATGGGACTGACTTTCCGAGATGGAAAGCTCAGATGTGGCATACATTGGTTCGTGCAGGGTTACACATGTATGTGCATAGAGATGCACAGAGGCCTCGTGACATGCGCGACCACGTATGGATGGATATGGATGCATTGGCCAGCTCCACTATCTGATTACAGCTTGTGGATTCTATATATGAGTATGTTATGTATGAGAAGACGAGTAGTGCATTATGGCAGAGACTACATGATATATATGCGAGTCCATTGACTCATGTGAGACATAGATCACATCGACGACTTCAATGTTGGCATTGTGGTCATGAGGGCCATATTCGACGATGTTGCTTCAGGCGGATGCGACGACGACGTCAGAGATATGCACGTGATTCAGGTCAGGTAGTGATTTCAGGAGAGTCTATGGCAGTTTATTATGCTAGTGATGGTGATATCACTTTCTCCTATAGTTCATCTCATGATTCCTCTTGCTCATTAGATAGCACACATATGGCTTGTTTGCTTGATGCATTAGCCAGTTTTCATGTTACTCCACATCGTGAGTGGTTTTGTTGATTATGAGGTGAGAGTCGTTGATGTGTACACATGTCTGATGGTACGGCATATGACATTGAGGGTGCAGGAGATATATGCCTTATGCTACCTAGCGGAGCATCACTTATACTCAGACATGTACGCTATGTGCCTTCATTCTCTATGAGCTTGATTTCAGTTAGCCAGTTACAGGAGATTAGATGTTATGCATTCCTTGGTGAGCATCATTTTCAGTTGCAGTTGGGACAGCTTATGCTTGTTAGAGGTGCCAGGATTAGGCACATGTATCCACTGCAGGTACTTCATGTGAGAGATAGTCTCGTCTCAGTGGGAGTTCAACCTTATGTGCGATGTGAGACTCGTCATGTCTCATTTTGCCTACCTACACATAGGTCTAGTGACATTCATGTTGCATATATATGGCAGGATTCAGATGCTCAGATGGATGCACATGTAGAGCACGTTTTGGATGCTCATGATGCTTATGTAGAGCATGGTTTGGTTGATCATATGGATGCTCTTGTGGAGCACACTTCGGATGATCAGTTAGATGCTTTAGAGTATGATGTGGATGCTCATGTAGAGCATTATGATGATACTAAGTTAGAGTGTGATCATCAGTTTGACCTTGGTGTTGATGTTGTGCAGTTAGCTCATGTGGAGCATGATCATACACTTGGTGTGGTAGAGCAGTATAGCTCTTATGATACACAATGTATGCCAAAGCATACTAGCTCTCAGGATGCACAGCTAGATACATCCTTGGTTGCGAGCATGACTGATTTAGATGTTGATGAGTCAGCGATCATGCAGTCATTCTTGGATTCGCTCATGCTAGATGTTGACACAGATATGTCAAGACGTGTTGGTCTTGATGATGGTGCTTTGGATGCCTTGGATACAGGCATGGCCGACATACTTAGGTTAGCCAGGATAGCACATGTTTTGTCAGCATTCGGGAGTCTGATGTACGAGCTATTATGCTCGAGACCAGATGTTGCAGTTGCTATTGGAGCATTTGCACTTGGAGTTGTCAGTCGTTCGATGATTGACATAGGCATAGAGCGAGTGGGAGCTTTGCAAGAACTTCATCAGTTCTTGCATCAGTCATATGTGAGCTCGACTCTTATCGATATGAGTCTAGAGCAGTTTGAGGTGCATGGATACACCTTGTTCGAGGCAGTTGGTGTAGGCTGATCTGGTATGGGTAGAGATCCAGACTCTTCCTGTACATTATTGTATAGTCCTACATCATTCTTTGTATATGTTACCACTTATGGTCACATTGACCCTTAAGTGGGAGATTGTTGGGGATGTAAGGGTCATGTGACCTTACCCCCATATTCATATATATACATCATATATAGAGTATTGCCTCAAGAGAGATCATTATGTGGGTTTCGAGGATCCTACGCATATTCGCGCGTCGTTCCTCTCTTCTCTCTCGCTCCATCTCCTCCTTCCTCCTCTTGTTCTGCACACCAAAGCCCTTCAACAACCTCATCATATACGCTCTATTTGACACTTGGCAGTATGAAAATAGGTTGTGGCCTTGTGGCACAAGAGGATCGGACACATAAACCTTTAAAACTTGAAGGATATGTAAACGAAAGGTGTTGTAAGTGGTCTTAAAAAGTTCCATTCTCAAAGTATGCAACATTTCTGTGAAGCATGTCAATTCAAGAAGCAATCAAGGCTTCCATTTGAGTAGAGTACAAAAAGGAGCACATTTTCATTGGACCTCATTCACACCCCATATGGGAACCAACCAAGGATTCCTCAATGGGAGGGAATAGGTATTTTTTAATCTTCATTGATGATCATACAATAATGAAATGTTTGTATTGCATGAAGTCAAAGGTTGAAATGTTTACTCACTTCAAAGTTTTCAAAGTAATTGTTGAAAAGGAGATGGGCATGTACATAAAGATTCTTAGATCTAATGGAGGGGAAGAATAATTCTCCAAAGGGGTTTTCTGACTTTTTAATTCATACTAGCATTAGAAGGGAATATACATGCATGTATGCACCCCAAAAAAAATGGGATTGCAAAGAGAAAACATAGAAACGTAGTAGAAGTGGCAAGATCAATGCTCAAAGTGATGAATGTGCCCAATTGCTATTCGGTAGATGCAACAAGTACAACTACATCTATGTTTTGAGTAAGAGCCAAAATAGTAAGCCTTGAGCACTACAGAAAACAACCTATGAGGGCCTACAACCTTCCAAACCTCCATAGCTATGCCAATTCATCCCCTAAAACCTTTGTATGTGTCCAACATCTTCTCTACTTTCAAGGACCTTCATGTGGTAATGTATGGAATATCATAAGAATAAGATAATGTGATGTAATAAGTACTCGATAATCATAATTATCTTACCAAGATTTTAAAATTTGAAATCTTTACTACTTTATGTAAGAAACATTACCATTGTATTTTCTCTAAATATGCACCTCTATAAGTTTAGGATTTTAAGTTCAATCTTCTCTCAGATTTGATGTGAATCCTCAAAATTATTATGAGGAGGGACTAATAGGAGCAGTCTTATATAGTAATTGAGTGGCTGCAAACAACACACTTAATTTTTTATGTCATAATTTTATTCATTTATGCTCAAGAATCAAACCATGTTTAAAAATGTCTTCATTATTCTTGGATTTGACATATCTACAGTTTTAAGATGGGTACTTTGAGATTCAATCCCATGAAATGTCCTTTAGCCAAAGGTAGTTGATGATCAAAGATGTCAAATGAGTTATGTGTTATCAAAAACTTTATAGCATATTGAGATATTACATGCTTAAGAACTCTTAAAAAGTTGCACCACTTTCTCATACCTTTTCACTATCACATATGTGGTCACTAATAAAATTGAATCTCATAAAACATTGAGAACTAGATGAAATCATAATACACAAAAAGTGCATTGGATTTCTTCTGCTCACAATGATAGAAAAGTCCGTATCTATGAAGGAGGTTTCTTCACAACCTCTCAACTTGAATATCTTGACTACCTGTACAAAAGTCTTCGACTTACAACCAACTCAAATGAATTCTTCTCTATGAACTGATGCTCCAAATGGACTTATAAACATTATGATTTTATTCCTCTACCACTTGAACACATAATTGTGAACATCTCAAACTAGTCTCAACCCAAACTTTAACTATATATTACATGTGTGAACTTGTCCCTTCACATGGGTATTGTTTTGTGTATCTATTATTCATTATCCTTTTGATCTTAATATTCTTTCCTTAAGTCCATCAATTTAAATCATGTGCTTCATATTTCCATGCTCAATTAGTGAGTGAAGCTCCAACATGAATTACCAAGCTAGGCAATTGTTAGATTGAGTCTGGTCCTTCATGATGGCTACATCCACTTGAGTCAATTTGACCTAATTGAAATATATAAGGCATGTGGTTGACTTAAAGAAAGTACAATCGACCATCTAACATGTGTGGACTCTAGTAATTTAGGAAGAATTTAGTTTTGGCTAGATATGCACATGTGAGCTCTAGCTAGCTTTATATCGCACTCTCAATGGAAACTTATAAAATTCTTATACACACAATTTGTACTTCAAATTGTAAGATATGACATGTGTTATCTCTCCTCACATTTGAATAAACTAGTAGACCCCTTTCTAAGAAAGTCCCCCTTTTTGGTTGAGAATTTTCATCAGACTTTGAGTTTCCATATCTCATACTTAGATTTCCGTGTGTAGGATCTAGTTTCCTCAGAGTCATGAGCAGAGTTTGTTGAGCATTTTGTATGCATTTCTTGTAATCTTTTGTTTGTTAGAATTATACTAGTACGATCGTAAGTTGCCTTGAACCTCAAGTTTAAACTCCGCATATTCTCAAATTTAGTGAATCTTAGATTAGGAGCAAGAATTTTGAGTGAGATAACTAGAACAACGAAGGTCTCATAGTATAGTTTGAGGATGCAAAGCCTCCAGGTTCATTCTCCAAGAGATTAGTGAATCATCATTTTTAGTGAATAGAAGTATGTGTGAGCATACTTGTGAAGCCAACTATGCTTCACGCTACATAAGGAAGGTGTGCGTTCTCCCATGATTAATAATAGATCTTTTTGGCACATAACGCTGTCGGAGAGATTTCTCCCTCCCCACTCAAATCATAATGAAGACAGCACATGCAGCAGCTAAGAGATTTGTACAAAGAGAGTAACTTACCAAAGAATGCAGAGGCTCTTATTTGGAACATTGGTGATGATAAAATTAATGGGTGTTGATGCAGCTGTTTGATCTTTATGTTGATCAATACATGTCTAGCTATGATTAGCTCAAACCATTGAGTTGTTGAATCAACAGGATATGCTAGAAATCTTTAAAATTAGTTCATACTATTGCAATAGGTTATTGCGCAGAAAGTTGGATGACTCATTTTCTTTGTAATTTGAGTTTTCATACATAAAGTAATGTCTTTGACCATTTTTATTAATGATGATGGCATAGATCGATCTCATGAAATGGAGAGGTGTTTTCAGATATGCGAACTAGGCATCATCTGGGAGATCACATCGGCCAAAAGAGGAGAAAAGTCGAGTTAACTTCTGAGGTGGTTTGATGAGAAGGACGTGCGCATTATCATGCAAAAAAGGTGACTTCAGTTGCGCATGCAGAGGTGTGTGTAGGGAGGAGGCAGCGCTGATGATCATAGGGGAGATTATCTCTGTCTGATTTTTTTTAGGGAGTTGAAGCAGAGAAGCGGAAGAGAACTGGAGAACTCGCGCTCAGGATGGACACAACAATGGGCGGCTCTTAACATTCAGAAAGGGAAAACAAGAGGGTCAGATTCATCAGAGGAGAAGAGGCCTAAATTCATGTGTTGATCTGGCTAGAATCATCTTCTCTGACGACATGCAAGCTCTGACAGTCGACTACATCATGTTGAAGATCTGATGTAGTTTATCATTAACCAATGTTTGCGCAACAAGGAGAAGATAGAAGACGTTGAGGAATCTAAGGTTGACAGATTTTTGATGACACTACTCTATTGAGGCTCTTGGGACTCGGACCAAAATGCTATACAAACGCCAACGCTTTGCTGTTCTTCAATATTTGAGAATCCTAACCAATAGGAGATGCATTGGCAGGAGTTGTAACTATGCTTCTAGTGATTTATGCCATAAATGATGCATTTCTGAGTGTTCTGACAAAGAAATCCATCAACGCTCTTCACTTTCTACTACTTTCGACATCAATCGCGGCAAGCTACTGAATAGTTTATATTGCTAGATGGCTTAATAATTTATTTGATTATCCGACGCATTATATTTTATCGATGTTGATGCTCATGGATTTGGCATTTTCTATGCATTCTGATGACGGAGATAACCAGGTAAAACATTTGCTATAAGCACAGGTGTCATATTTCATTCTTTAGATCTGTCATACGGAGGACTGGTACAACATGGATGGTGACTTGAACTACATGGTTCACAGTACTCATTAAATAAAAATTGAAAGAGGCTCTGAGTGCTAGCAGAGTATGGATGAAGATTGAACTACGAATTGAAAGTGTTTCGGCAGAAGAAGGGCTGGATCGCTGATGAACAAAGAGCATTATCTACTCTGTGGATCACTATTGATCAGAGAAGATCAAAGAGTAGAAGAGATGGCACACAAATTCGATTAGGGAGGAGGTGACATACATCGGAATTATAAGGAAGACGATCTGAGCACTCCGAGCTCTGTGTTGATATGTTCTATTACAGTAGTAATGGTGAAAAAAAGGGTTGCCCGATTCAAGAAGTGGATCTGACAAAAAAAATCACAGAGGGAGCGCATGTTTTTTATCTGAGAGACCATCTGGAGGAGGAGAAGACAACGACTTGAAGAAAACACATGAGAGACAGTACTTTCTGCTGTATGATCAGACTTTTTTTTTTAACACATCGGCTCAACATCACATCTTGCAACAGAGTAAACAAATATCTGGTACGAGTTTGGCGAAATCAGTGGATCACTAAATCATCGTTTCATCAAATCCATGCCAATAGGTACAACTCATAATTTTTCAAGTCAATTAGCTTACTATACTCCGACGTTGTAGAGTACGTTTCTTACCTAAATCTTTCATATCACTAGTATCATCAGAATTTGTCACACTTTATACATAAACAATTGTTTCTGTTGTTGCAACTTGACAATAAAATCTATGAACTCCATGACCATCAATTAGCGCGCCTTTGTCGCGTTACTTTTGCTCCGATGAATGTGGAATAATATGATTTCTGTTCAAAATTACTAATCAGACTCTTATATTCATGATGTTGTTATGAACTGAGTTTGTGATCATAATTCTATACACTGTTATTTTCAAGCATTGACAGGCTTTGCAAAGATAATAAACTCTGTCTAAACAATAGTATGCGAGCGTTACTGGATCGATGGTATGCAGGAATTCTTATTTGACGAAGCGCTGAGATCATTGTATATACAATTAACTATGATTAATACCTTCATCGAAGTATACTTTAAGAGATAAAAGATGAAATTCTGAGATCTCCGAAAAATCAACGAGATATTTTAAGTATAAACATGAAACTATGCATGGAATTAATATCAGGTACGTTCTTTAGATTTGAGTACGAAAGTGCATAATCTTGGTATCCTACATCTCTAGACATTTTGCGGAAATCACATTCAATGTTAATCAACCAATCTCTATCAATTCATCTTGATTCCAATGAATGAGACTACTGATGAATGTTGACTTAGCAAAAAACTGCTTTGAACTTTGTCGCCTCATAAAAAAAAATGATATGCTTGATGTAAAGTTTGTCTTGAACTGTTTACATCATATAGCCCATAAAAAATGATGTTGGCTTAGGTCATGATGGATCCTTAATGTTGATAAATTTGTAAATTTCGTGTGCTTGAAATTTCAATTGGATTGATTTAACAAAACTAAAGCTAATGGCATCTTCTCACATGATGTATGGTAGTCAAAAGTTTCCTTGATCAGCAAATCATATGAATGAATATTTATGATGTATGAAATCCTGCGCACTCTATACTGAGTGAAACTATACTTTTTCTACACACGACACTTAATGTATTAAGTGTATTGATTTAAAGGATTTATTACGTTGAAAGGTCGAGTTTTATTTCAAATTTGCAATGATCTATTCATGTGGATTTAAATTAAAAAAAAAACTATTGTGTGTCATTAAATATTTACGACTTGAAGTGTGATGATATTCCTTGCTTAGTTCATATGCACTAAATTTCTAATCAGTTGCCTTGAGTAAATATGTTCAATGTGAGTCAAACTTTCGAAAGGGTAACTAAATCATTCTCTTGAGTTTGAGTTGTTCCATTTTGCATCACACTTGAGTTGCTCCAAGCACCCGGCGTGCGCCGTTAGCGAGGCGACTGAATTGATCCGCAAGTCGTCACAAAACGCTCCCACAAGGTGAACCGGACGTGAAACAAAGGGCATTGCGACTGAGGTACATCCGATGGAAAACAAATTCCAGGTATTTATATTTGAAATTTCGTGGTTTGCACATAGTTAAACGAGAATGAATTCTAATGTAGAAAACCTTCTGCATGATATGGAAGCACGATTAATTTCTTCTATAGATTTAAAGCTTAATTCCAAGTTTGAGTCCTTAAACTCGTTTCTTTCAATCTTAACTATAGTAGTATCTGATTTTAATGCGAATCTTAAGACAATAGATACTCAATTTGATCACGAGTTTAGGAATTCAGAAGGAGTTCTTCATTATGAACTATCAAATTTAAATGAACAGATGGAAATATTAGCAAATCATGTAAAAGAAATTTCTTCATTCAAAACTATTGGTCATGAAGTTGCAAGTTTAAAAGAGAACATTGAAAGGTTAAACAATCAAATACACAAAAGTGCTACATGTGAATGCAAAGATAACTATCAAGTATGAGTTCAAAGTAGATCTATGTCTTCTATTGACCAAAACCCTTTACCCGATCATAGAAGAGCCATTCCTAGGCGTTTATATCAAAGACCAAAGAGAATTGTAAGATGCTTCTGGTGTGACCAATTAGGTCATATTTATAGGCATTGTATGGGCTATGAGAAAGCATGTAGGCAACAATTGGTACTAGAAAGTAAACAGAAAATATGTGATTATCATACTAAAAATCCTTTACACTTGAACCTAGGTAGAGGTGGAATGATAAAATATTTTGAGCAAAAACAAGTCCGATCAAGATCAAACAAACAAGTGAAAAAACACTGGAGAGTAAAACGTGATAATAACACAAAATCTATTGATCAAGATATTAGGCAGTGATCCGTTAAAGATATGATAAATATCCGAACAGAAATGAATAATCCACAAGATGAAGAGATGATGCAAGATAGTCAGTCAAATGATAAGCAAAATGATAAACAAGAGTATGAAAGAGCAACTTATAAGAAACCAGAAAAAACAGAAGATTTTCATAATATATTAATTGAGCAAAAATCCTTACTGAATGATCGAACACTTGAAGATGAGAAAATTGAAAAGATGGAAGAACAAGTGAATTTTGAAACTAGCAATCAATCTAATACTAAAGGGAAAATTGAGAAAACTAAACAACTAAGAAATGTAAATGAGAATGCAAACAATGAGAGAAGTCTTAATGAAAAAGATCAAGAAGTTTTTGAAAACATTATCAAACAAATTACACAAAATATGAATAAAACAACTAAAATCATTAAAAGAAAAAATGAGTTATGTATGCAAGAAATTTTTGATGTCTTGTATTAAAATTAAAGTTACCTACTAATGTGTTTTGAATAGTTATTTTGACAAAACAGGTACAAGAGACCAAATTGATAAGCAAATATGTTATGATCAAGTTTATGAATGTTTATGAATGTTTTTCATCCGTGACTAATATTTATATGGGAGTTGTATCTCTCCCTCATCAAAAGATAATTACGAGAATGGGAGTTTTATCTCTCCCTCATCAACAGATAATTATGAATGGGAGTTACAACCTACTTCCTCAACAATAAGGTATTTATATGGAATTTTTTTTACTTTCTTTCTTAATAAAAAAAAAGAAAAAATATAAATTTCATTAATGATTCAAGTATGGCTTTTCTAATCAATGTTTTGAGTGGTTTAATGCAGGTCAAGCAAGAATAGACGATTTGATGGGATTTGATGAAAGCTACAAAATTTGACTTAATGTCATTTCGGTTTTTACAGATGGATTATCTAGAAGTTTTATCTTGAACTGATATATTTGTTTTGGCTAATAGTTATGTTTTTCACGAGTTTTTTCAAGATGAATTATTTTTCAAGTTCAGGATGAAGAATGGAAGTTTATTGACAACTAAGTTTTTCTTCAAGAGTAGACTATGAAAAACCTTTTACTTCTAGTTTTGCACCATTTTGTTTAACTTTGCATTTAACGTATGCATCAAATTATGTACAAACACGTGTTGATTTTTCCCTTAGATGCACGTCCATTTGCACCAATCGCGATCGTAACATGCATGATGGAATCTACAAGCAAATTCTAAGTCTAGGAGATAGAACCTCTTCATCAAAAGCTCTTATCCCTTATGCACCATAAAATTTTGAAAATGCACTTAAAGTATGCATGTGGTAGGGTCACATTATATGACCATGCGTCTAGGCACGATCTGATCTATACCCATGCATATATGAGAGACTGTAAGGATGAATGTATAGTCACATTGCTATGTATGTGAGTTAGTGCACAATCCTCACCATCCAAAGCCTTTACCTTGCCCATTGCACCATATTTATTTTCTATGCATTTTACAGTATGCATTGATAGGGCTAATTACACAGCCCTGCATAAGGCACATTGATTTTAAAACCCATGCACATATTATGCTATGAAATTGACTTTTATCATTAAGTAGAAAACAGTTCTTCGTTTGGCGCATCCGGAGGAAGCACAGATTTGGTGGGGGTGGATGTCGGAGAGATTTCGCCCTCCCCACTCAAATCATAATGAAGACAGCACATGCAGCAGCTAAGAGATTTGTACAAAGAGAGTAACTTACCAAAGAATGCAAAGGCTCTTATTCGGAACATTGGTGATGATAAAATTAATGGGTGTTGATGCAGCTGTTTGATCTTTATGTTGATCAATACATGTCTAGCTATGACAAGCTCAAACCATTGAGTTGTTAAATCAACAGGATATGCTAGAAATCTTTAAAATTAGTTCATACTATCCCAATAGGTTATTGCGCAGAAAGTTGGATGACTCATTCTCTTTGTAATTTGAGTTTTCATACATAAAGTAATGTCTTTGACCATTTTTATTAATGATGATGGCATCAATCGATCTCATGAAATGGAGAGGTGTTGTCAAAAATGCGAACTAGGCATCATCTGGGAGATCACATCAGCCAAAAGAGGAGAAAAGTCGAGTTAACTTCTGAGGTGGCTTGATGAGAAGGACGTGCACATTATCATGCGAAAAAGGTGACTTCAGTTGCGCATGCAGAGGTGTGTGTAGAGGCAGCGCTGATGATCATAGGGGAGATTATCACTGTCTGATTTTGTTTAGGGAGTTGAAGTAGAGAAGCGGAGGAGAACTTGAGAACTCGCGCTCAGGGTGGACACAACAATGGGCCGCTCTTAACATTCAGAAAGGGAAAACAAGAGGGTCGGATTCATCAGAGGAGAAGAGGCCTAAATTCATGTGTTCATCTGGCTAGGATCATCTTCTCTAAGGACATGCAAGCTCTGACAGTCGAGTACATCATGTTGAAGATCTGGCATAGTTTATTATTAGCCAATGTTTGCCCAACCACGAGAAGATAGAAGACGTTGAGGAATCTAAGGTTGACAGAGTTTTGATGACACTGCTCTATTGAGGCTCTTGGGACTCGGACCAGAATGCTATACAAACGCCAACGCTCTGCTGTTCTTCAATATTTGAGAATCTTAACCAATAGGAGATGCATTGGCAGGAGTTGTAACTATGCTTCCAGTGATTTATGCCATACATGATGCATTTCTGAGTGCTCTGACAAAGAAATCCATCAACACTCTTCACTTTCTACTACTTTCAACATCAATCGCAGCAAGCTACTGAATCGTTTATATTGCTAGATGGCTTAATAATTTATTTGATTATCCGATGCGTTATATTTTATCGATGTTGATGCTCATGGAGTTGGCATTTTCTATGCATTCTGATGACGGAGATAACCAGGTAAAACAATTGCTATAAGCACATGTGTCATATTTCATTCTTTAGATCTGTCATACGGAGGATTGGTACAACATGGATGGTGACTTGAACTAAATGGTTCACAATACTCATTAAATAAAAATTGAAAGAGGCTCTGAGTGCTAGCAAAGTATGGATGAAGATTGAACTACGAATTCAAAGTGTTTCGGCAGAAGAAGGGCTGGATCGCTGATCAACAAAGAGCACTATCTACTCCGTGGATCACTGTTGATCGGAGAAGATCAAAGAGTAGAAGAGATGGCACACAAATTCGATTAGGGAGGAGGTGACATACATCGGAATTAGAAGGAAGACGATCTGAGCACTCTGAGCTCTCTGTTGATATGTTCTATTACAGTAGTAATGGTGAAAAAAGAGGGTTGCCCGATTCAAGAAGTGGATCTGACAAAAAAATCACAGAGGGAGCGCATGTTTTTGATCTGAGGGACCATCTGGAGGAGAAGAAGACAACGACTTGAAGACAACACATGAGAGACAATACTTTCTCCTGTATGATCAGACTTTGTTTTTTAACACATCGGCTCAACATCACATCTTGCAACAGAGTAAACAAATATCTGGTACGAGTTTGGCGAAATCAGTGGATCACTAAATCATCGTTTAGTCAAATCCATGCCAATAGGTACAAATCATAATTTTTCAAGTCAATTAGCTTACTCTACTCCGACGTTGTAGAGTATGTTTCTTACCTAAATCTTTCATATCACTAGTATCATTAGAATTTGTCACACTTTATACATAAACAATTGTTTCTGTTGTTGCAACTTGACAATCAAATCTATGAACTCCATGACTATCAATTAGCGCGCCTTTGTCGCGTTACTTTTGCTCCGATGAATGTGGAAGAATATGATTTCTGTTCAAAATTACTAATCAGACTCTTATATTCATGATGTTGTTATGAACTGAGTTTGTGATCATAATTCTATACAGTGTTATTTTCAAGCATTGACAGGCATTGCAAAGATAATAAACTCTGTCTGAACAATAGTATGCGAGCGTTACTGGATCGATGGTATGCAGGAATTCTTATTTGTATGATGAAGCGCTGAGATCATTGTTTATACAATTAACTATGATTAATACCTTCATTGAAGTATACTTTAAGAGATAAAAGATGAAATTCTGAGATCTCCGAAAAATCAACGAGATATTTTAAGTATAAACATGAAACTATGCATGGAATTAATATCAGGTACGTTCTTTAGATTTGAGTACGAAAGTGCATAATCTTGGTATCCTACATCTCTAGACATCTAGCGAAAATCACATTCAATGTTAATCAACCAATCTCTATCAATTCAGCTTGATTCCAAGGAATGAGACTACTGACGAATGTTGACTTAGCAATAAAAGTGCTTTGAACTTTGTCGCCTTATAAAAAAACATGATATGCTTGATGTAAAGTTTGTCTTGAATTGTTTACATCATATAGCCCATAAAAAATGATGTTGGCTTAGGTCATGATGTATCCTTAATGTTGATAAATTTGTGAATTTCGTGTGCTTGAAATTTCAATTGGATTGATTTAACAAAACTAAAGCTAATGGCATCTTCTCACATGATGTATGGTAGTCAAAAGTTTCCCTGATCAGCAAATCATATGAATGAATATTTATGATGTATGAAATCTTGCGCACTCTATACTGAGTGAAGCTATACTTTTTTTACACACGACACTTAATGTATTAAGTGTATTGATTTAAATGATTTATTACGTTGAAAGGTCGAGTTTTATTTCAAATTTGCAATGATCTATTCATGTGGATTTAAATAAAAAAAAAACTATTGTGTGTCATTAAATATTTACGACTTGAAGTGTGATTATATTCCTTGCTAAGTTCATATGCACTAAATTTCTAATCAGTTGCCTTGAGTAAATATGTTCAATGTGAGTCATACTTGCGAAAGGGTAACTAAATCATTCTCTTGTTTTGCCAGTCGTCACAAAATGCTCCCACAAGGTGAACCCAACATGAAACAAACGACATTGCGACTCAGGTACATCCGACGGAAAACAAATTCCAGGTATTTATATTTGAAATTTCCTGGTTTGCACATAGTTAAACGAGAATGAATTCTAATGTAGAAAACCTTCTGCATGATATGGAAGCACGATTAATTTCTTCTATAGATTTAAAGCTTAATTCCAAGTTTGAGTCCTTAAACTCGTTTCTTTCAATCTTAACTACAGTAGTATCTGATTTTAATGCGAATCTTAAGACAATAGATACTCAATTTGATCACGAGTTTAGGAATTTAGAAGGATTTCTTCATTATGAACTATCAAATTTAAATGAACAGATGAAAACATTAGCAAATCATGTAAAAGAAATTTCTTGATTCAAAACTATTGGTCATGAAGTTGCAAGTTTAAAAGAGAACATTGAAAGGTTAAACAATCAAATACACAAAAGTGCTACATGTGAATGCAAAGATAACTATCAAGTACGAGTTCAAAGTAGATCTATGTCTTCTATTGACCAAAACCCTTTACCCGATCATAGAAGAGCCATTCCTAGGCCTTATATGAAAGACCAAAGAGAACTGTAAGATGCTTCTGGTGTGACCAATTAGGTCATACTTATAGGAATTGTATGGCCTATGAGAAAGCATGTAGGCAACAATTGGTACTAGAAAGTAAACAGAAAATATGTGATTATCATACTAAAAATCCTTTACACTTGAACCTAGGTAGAGGTGGAATGATAAAATATTTTGAGCAAAAACAAGTCCGATCAAGATCAAACAAACAAGTGAAAAAAAACTGGAGAGTAAAACGTGATAATAACACAAAATCTATTGATCAAGATATTAGGCAGCGATCCGTTAAAGATATGATAAATATCCGAACAGAAATGAATAATCCACAAGATGAAGAGATGATGCAAGATAGTCAGTCAAATGATAAGCAAAATGATAAACAAGAGTATGAAAGAGCAACTTATAAGAAACGAGAAAAAACAGAAGAGTTTCATAATATATTAATTGAGCAAAAATCCTTACTGAATGATCGAACACTTGAAGATGAGAAAATTGAAAAGATGGAAGAACAAGTGAATTTTGAAACTAGCAATCAATCTAATACTAAAGGGAAAATTGAGAAAACTAAACAACTAAGAAATGTAAATGAGAATGCAAACAATGAGAGAAGTCTTAATGAAAAAGATCAAGAAGTTTTTGAAAACATTATCAAACAAATTACACAAAATATGAATAAAACAACTAAAATCATTAAAAGAAAAAATGAATTATGTATGCAAGAAATTGTTGATGTCTTGTATTAAAATTAAAGTTACCTACTAATGTGTTTTGAATAGTTATTTTGACAAAATAGGTACAAGAGACCAAATTGATAAGCAAATATGTTATGATCAAGTTTATGAATGTTTATGAATGTTTTTCATCCATGACTAATATTTATATGGGAGTTGTATCTCTCCCTCATCAAAAGATAATTACGAGAATGGGAGTTTTATCTCTCCCTCATCAAAAGATAATTATGAATGGGAGTTACAACCTACTTCCTCAACAATAAGGTATTTATATGGAATTTGTTTTACTTTCTTTCTTAATAAAAGAAAGAAAAATTATGAATTTCATTAATGATTCAAGTATGGCTTTTCTAATCAATGTTTTGAGTGGTTTAATGCAGGTCAAGCAAGAATAGACGATTTGATGGGATTTGATGAAAGCTACAAAATTTGACTTAATGTTATATCGGTTTTTACAGATGGATTATCTAGAAGTTTTATCTTGAATTGATATATTTGTTTTGGCTAATAGTTATGTTTTTCACGAGTTTTTCAAGATGAATTATTTTTCAAGTTCAGGATGAAGAATGGAAGTTTATTGACAACCAAGTTTTTCTTCAAGAGTAGACTATGAAAAACCTTTTACTTCTAGTTTTGCACCATTTTGTTTAACTTTGCATTTAATGTACGCATCAAATTATGTACAAACACATGTTGATTTTTCCCTTAGATGCACATCCATTTGCACCAATCTCCATTGTAACATGCATGATGAAATTTGCAAGCAAAGTCTAAGTCTAGGAGATAGAACCTCTTCATCAAAAGCTCTTATCCCTTATGCACCATAAAATTTTGAAAATGCACTTAAAGTATGCATGTGGTAGGGTCACATTATATGACCATGCATCTAGGCACGATCTGATCTATACCCATGCACAAATGAGAGACTGTAAGGATGAATGTATAATCACATTGCTATGTATGTGAGTGAGTGCACAATCGTCACCATCCAAAGCCTTTACCTTGCCCATTGCGCCATATTTATTTTCTATGCATTTTACAACATGCATTGATAGGGCTAATTACACAGCCCTGCATAAGGCACTTTGATTTTAAAACCCATGCACATATTATGCTATGAAATTGACTTTTATCATTAAGCAAAAAATAGGTCTTCGTTTGGCGCATCCGGAGGAAGCACAGGTTTGGTGGGGGTGGATGTCAGAGAGATTTCTCCCTCCCCACTCAAATCATAATGAAGACAACACATGCAGCAGCTAAGAGATTTGTACAAAGAGAGTAACTTACCAAAGAATGCAGAGGCTCTTATTCGGAACATTGGTGATGATAAAATTAATGGGTGTTGATGCAGCTGTTTGATCTTTATGTTGATCAATACATGTCTAGCTATGATTATCTCAAACCATTGAGTTGTTGAATCAACACGATATGCTAGAAATCTTTAAAATTGGTTCATACTTTTGCAATAAGTTATTGCGCAGAAAGTTGGATGACTCATTTTCTTTGTAATTTGAGTTTTCATACATAAAGTAATGTCTTTGACCATTTTTATTAATGATGATGGCATCGATCGATCTCATGAAATGGAGAGGTGTTGTCAAATATGCAAACTAGGCATCATCTGGGAGATCACATCGGCCAAAAGAGGAGAAAAGTCGAGTTAACTTCTGAGGTGGCTTGATGAGAAGGACGTGCGCATTATCATGCAAAAAAGGTGACTTCAGTTGCGCATGCAGAGGTGTGTGTAGGGAGGAGACAACGCTGATGATCATAGGGGAGATTATCTCTCTCTGCTTTTTTTTAGGGAGTTGAAGCAGAGAAGCGGAAGAGAACTGGAGAACTCGCGCTCAGGGTGGACACAACAATGGGCCGCTCTTAACATTCAGAAAGGGGAAACAAGAGGGTCGGATTCATCAGAGGAGAAGAGGCCTAAATTCATGTATTCATCTGGCTAGGATCATCTTCTTTGACGACATGCAAGCTCTGACAGTCGACTACATCATGTTGAAGATCTGGCATAGTTTATCATTAACCAATGTTTGCGCAACCAGGAGAAGATAGAAGATGTTGAGGAATCTAAGGTTGACAGAGTTTTGATCACACTACTCTATTGAGGCTCTTGGGACTCGGACCAGAATGCTATACAAACGCCAACGCTCTGCTGTTCTTCAATATTTGAGAATCTTAACCAATAGGAGATGCATTGGGAGCAGTTGTAACTATGCTTCCAGTGATTTATGCCATACATGATGCATTTCTGAGTGCTCTGACAAAGAAATCCATCAACGCTCTTCACTTTCTACTACTTTTGACATCAATCGCGGCAAGCTACTAAATCGTTTATATTGCTAGATGGCTTAATAATTTATTTGATTATCCGACGCGTTATATTTTATGGATGTTGATGCTCATGGAGTTGGCATTTTCTATGCATTCTGATGACGGAGATAACAAGGTAAAACAATTGCTATAAGCACAGGTGTCATATTTCATTCTTTAGATCTGTCATACGGAGGATTGGTACAACATGGATGGTGATTTGAACTACATGGTTCACAATACTCATTAAATAAAAATTGAAAGAGGCTCTGAGTGCTAGCAGAGTATGGATGAAGATTGAACTACGAATTCAAAGTGTTTCGGCAGAAGGACTGGATTGCTGATCAACAAAGAGCACTATCTACTCCGTGGATCACTGTTGATCAGGATCAAAGAGTAGAAGAGATGGCGCACAAATTCGATTAGGGAGGAGGTGACATACATCCGAATTAGAAGGAAGACGATATGAGCACTCCGAGCTCTGTGTTGATATGTTCTATTATAGTAGTAATGGTGAAAAAAAAGGGTTGCCCGATTCAAGAAGTGGGTTTGACAAAATAAATCACAGAGGGAGCACATGTTTTTGATCTGAGAGACCATCTGGAGGAGAAGAAGACAACGACTTGAAGACAACACATGAGAGACAGTACTTTCTACTGTATGATCAGACTTTGTTTTTTAACACCGGCTCAACATCACATCTTGCAACAGAGTAAACAAATATCTGGTACGAGTTTGGCGAAATCAGTGGATCACTAAATCATCGTTTCATCAAATCCATGCCAATAGGTACAACTCATAATTTTTCAAGTCAATTACCTTACTATACTCCGATGTTGTAGAGTACGTTTCTTACCTAAATCTTTCATATCACTAGTATCATTAGAATTTGTCACACTTTATACATAAACAATTATTTCTGTTGTTGCAACTTGACAATCAAATCTATGAACTCCATGACCATCAATTAGGGCGCCTTTATTGCGTTACTTTTGCTCCGATGAATGTGGAAGAATATGATTTCTGTTCAAAATTACTAATCAGACTCGTATATTCATGATGTTGTTATGAACTGAGTTTGTGATCATAATTCTATACAGTGTTATTTTCAAGCACTGACAGGCTTTGCAAAGATAATAAACTTTTTCTGAACAATAGTATGCGAGCGTTACTGGATTGATGGTATGCAGGAATTCTTATTTGTATGACAAAGCGCTGAGATCATTGTATATACAATTTACTATGATTAATACCTTCATCAAAGTATACTTTAAGAGATAAAAGATGAAATTCTGAGATCTCTGAAAATCAATGAGATATTATAAGTATAAACATGAAACTATGCATGGAATTAATATCAGGTACGTTCTTTAGATTTGAGTACGAAAGTGCATAATCTTGGTATCCTACATCTCTAGACCTCTAGCGGAAATCACATTCAATGTTAATCAACCAATCTCTATCAATTCATCTTGATTCCAAGGAATGAGACTACTGACGAATGTTGAATTAGCAAGAAACTGCTTTGAACTTTGTCGCCTCATAAAAAAAAATGATATGCTTGATGTAAAGTTTGTCTTGAACTGTTTACATCATATAGCCCATAAAAAATGATGTTGGCTTAGGTCATGATGTATCCTTAATGTTGATAAATTTGTCAATTTCGTGTGCTTGAAATTTCAATTGGATTGACTTAACAAAACTAAAGGTAATGGCATCTTCTCACATGATGTATGGTAGTCAAAAGTTTCCCTGATCAGCAAATCATATGAATGAATATTTATGATGTATGAAATCTTGCGCACTCTATACTGAGTGAAACTATAATTTTTCTACATACGACACTTAATGTATTAAGTGTATTGATTTAAATGATTTATTACGTTGAAAGGTCGAGTTTTATTTCAAATTTGCAATGATCTATTCATGGGATTACGGATGGCATTTAGCACTTTTGTATATGTCAAAGATAATCTCATGACTTTTGGAGACTAGACTAGTGGCCTTTAAGGTCATTGAAGATATGAATATTGAAGGCTCAAAGCCAAATGGCAATGAAGCCCAAACATTTTACATAGGTAAAGGAAGAGGTAGAGGAAGAATTAAAGACAGGGGTAGAGGAAGGCAATCAAGAGGATCAAATGTAGATTCTGATGAAGACCAAGGAAGCACATTCTCTTAATGAAAGGGAAGCGACAAGTCTAGAGGAAGAGGAGGAAGGTACAAATCGAATGGAGACAACAAAAATTCAGAAGGATGCTTTATATGTGGCAAGTATGTACAGTATTCAAGCAATCACTATCAAAGGGGAAAGAACAATTCATAATACAAAGGACAAGGTAATAATGCAGCCACTTCAAATGAGGATGAAAATGTGTTATCTATGATTTAGATGAGTGACTCCGGGACACAAGGGTCAAGCACATGGTATATTGAAAGTTCCGTTATCAACCACATGAGTTGTTACAAGGATTTCTTTTCAAATATGCACATACCAGGAACTAAAGGGCATGTAGAGATAGGTAATGATACTCCCCATGCTACCAAACATGTAGGTAGTGTTACTTTGGATGGTTCCCATGAGGCTAAGTGCTTGAAGGACGTTCTTCATGTTCCCACAATAACAAAGAATCTTGTTTCTATGGGTCAAATGGTCGAGTGAGGATAGCAAGTTAAATTGAACTGGAAGGGATGCTTTGTGGAAAACCCTAAGAAAGGGTACAAATTGTTGGTTAAGGATAGGAAAGGGGGAAGGCTATTCACATTGGATGTGAAGCCAAATTCTGCACTCACCACCTACTTCACATATGCAAGTAGAAAGGTAGGAGAACTAACCCTATGGCTCAAAAGGTATGGACATATCAATACTTAGAGATCGAAGGAAATGGAAACTAAGAGTTGTAAGAAAATAACAGCACAGCGGAATAGACCTGTAGACAGAGTTGAGAGAAAAACGCAGACAAAGATAGACGCAGACTGAGAGGTAGAGAACTCAAATTCTCAGATTGCAAAGCATAATGCAGTTACAATGATGGTGCTCTCCACCCGTGCGCTCCCACTGTGGAGCTTAGATGGCGATCTAGACAGACTCTAGATGAAGGGCTTACTAGTGCGCAATGCTATGTAAAGCTCAACCTGGGCTGTGCTTATATAGCTTTTACAAGGCGGTTCGGTATAGATAAACGTAGTCGGGAGATACAAATTAGTCGGTAAAATATATGATCCGACAATATCTCCACGACCAGAAGTCCTACCGTCCCGGACCCCGGAAGGGGGCAAGCCCCCCTCTGCACTCCCCCCATTAAGGTTCTATGGGGAAACCGCACGACGCCACAGGGCCTTTATTTTCACCTTAAATGATAACCCAATGGCTTGGAAGTTTATGCCCTACCTAACCTGACGGCTAGCTCACAAAGATCATCTATAACCATCAACGGTCACACATAGACCTCATCTAACTTGGAAGTTAGGGTTCCACAAATGTCCGGGCTCTCATAATGGCTTCTCCTCATAATGGGGGCCTTACAACTTAGAGCACCATGGATCATTTGTGGTCACATGAGGGTGGAGTATTGAGCATATCTAACACCCCCCCTCAATGTCCACCCAATGGTGAACTACCTCCTTGGTCCAATCCCAAGCTTTGGAAAGTGTCGAAGAAGTTGCTCTCTCCCAAGAGCCTTGGTGAAGATGTCTGCTCCATTTTCTTCAGTAGGGCAATAGGTTATCTCCACGACCCCGTCCTCAATCAACTCACGCACATAGTGATACTGGATTTCTATGTGCTTCGTACGTGCATGGAAAACATGATTTTTGGCGATGGCCATGCAACTTTGGTTGTCACACTTCAACTCTGTAGCCTCTTGTCCTTGTATTCCTATGTGCCATAAGATCCTCCTCAACCATACTGCTTCACATGCTGCAACGCATGCAGCTTTGTACTCAGCTTCAGTAGAAGATAATGCTACAGTCAGTTACTTCTTACTGATCCAAGAGAAAATCCCTGATCCTAAAGAAAAGCAATATCCAGACACTGATTTTCTGGTATCAGTATCTCTTGCCCAATCTGAGTCACAGTATCCGGAAAGAGATGATCCTTCTTCATAAAGAATACCATAATCAGTGGTTCCTTTCACATACCTGAGTATCCGCATGCTTGCCTTCCAATGAGTTTGGCAAGGTTTATTAGAGAACCTGCTTACTACTCCAACAACATAAGAGATGTCTGGTCTGCTATTGCACAAGTAGATGAGACTTCCAACTAATTTCTTGTATCTTCCAATATCCACTGGAGGTGAAGTATCTTCAATAGATAATTTTGTGTTGACCTCCATGGGTGTAGAAATTTCCTTGCAATCCTCCATGTCGAATGCCTTCAATATCTGCCTTGCATACTTTTGTTGAGAGATGAAAATCTTCCCTGGTTCCTGCCAAACTTCAAGACCTAAGCAATAATGCATTAAGCCCAAGTCTGTCATTTCAAATTCTGAACTCAGGGCATCTTTTGTTTGTTGAAGAAGAGCATCATCATTTCCTGTAATCACAAGGTCATCTACATAGAGTACAAGCACACTTGTCTTCCCTCCTTTCTTTAGAACATACAAGTTAGCATCAGAAGCACATCTTTTGAACCCTAGATTCAAGAGATACTTATCTATCCGTTGGTACCATGCTCTAGGGGCTTGTTTTAGCCCATATAATGCCTTCTTCAGCTTACATACCTTGTTCTGTGAATGGGGAGCCTCAAACCCTGGTGGTTGAGACACATATACCTCCTCCTTGAGGTCTCCATTCAGGAACGCTGATTTAACATCCATGTGATAGACTGGCCAACGCTTATGTGCAGCCACAACTAGTACTACTCGGATAGTAGTCATTCTTGCAGTCGGGGCAAATGATTCACAAAAGTCAATGCCTTCAACTTGTGAGTAGCCCTGTGCAACAAGTCTTGCTTTATATTTTTCTAGAGTACCATCAGCCTTGTACTTTAGCTTCCAAACCCACTTGATGCCAATGACTTTACGCTTAGGGGGTCGATCCACTAGCTCCCAAGTTCCATTCTTCATTATATTGTTGTATTCTGTTTGCATGGCAGCCCTCCAATTCGGATCATGGAGTGCCTCTTCCACATTGCTTGGTTCCTTCGCTTCTTCTTGAATGAGATCAGCCATCAAGGCTGTGTTTACTATATGGGTGCTTGCCCGTCTCTGTTCCTCTATTCTCTGTGATCGCCTCGGTCCATCCGCAACCTGTTCTAGTGACTGTGGGATGGGGTTTGCAGAATCATAGAGCTGCCTCACCCAACGTGGCAATGGCTTTTCCACTTGGGTGTCGGCAGGTTGGTGACTTTTAGACTCATCATCTGAAGATGATGCTTCCTTCTCTTGTGTAGAAGGGATAGCTCTTGGGCCAGGTTCATAGTGGATTGCCCCTTCGCCTGATGATAAAGTGGAAGCTCTCTTATCCTCCTCCACTGCATGTGGCTGCTCCTCCTTGAACACCACATCACGACTCGCCATGATCTTCTTAGCCTCAGGGTCATAAAGCTTATAAGCCTTCTTATCTTTGTTGTACCCCAGGAAGATACATTTGATGCTTTTTGGTTGAAGCTTGTTTCTCTCCCTATCTGGAACATGTACATAACATTCACTTCCAAATACTTTGAAATGGGAAACAGAAGGCTTTTTACCCGTGTAGGCTTCTTGTGGAGTCTTTCCATCAAGTGCCTTGGTGTAGCTTCGATTCAAGATGTAGACAGCAGTGTTGACAGCCTCTGCCCAAAACTGATTAGGCAAACCCTTTCCTTTCAACATGCACCTTGCCATCTCCATGATGGTTCGATTTCGGCGTTCTACAACACCGTTCTGTTGAGGACTATGTGCCACTGTGAGTTGATGCTTGATTCCCTTACTCTTGCAGAAATCTTCAAACTCTATTGATGTGAACTCACCACCACCGTCTGTCCTGAATTTCTTCATCTTCTTCCCTGTTTCAATTTCAACAAGCTGAAGCCATTCTTTAAACTTACCAAAAGCTTGAGCCTTATCGCGAAGGAAGTACACCCACATCTTCCTGCTATAGTCGTCGACAAGTAACATGAAGTAGGAAGATCCGCCCAAGGCCTGTGTAGGCATTTTTCCGCACAAGTCAGCATGCACCAACTCTAGAGGATAGCTTGCCCTGTTCTTGCTTTCTTGTGGAAATGCCTTCCTCTGTTGCTTGCCCATCATGCAAGCTTCACATGGTTCCTTCATTTCTGCAATCGATGGTAGGTGTGCAACCATACCTCTGCGATGCATCTCCTTCAGTACAGGGTATCCAATGTGGCCGAATCTCTCATGCCATAGCTTACTTGTGCCCACATTTGTAGTGGTTGTAAGAGCACACAACTCATATAGGTTGTTCCTCCTTATGCTAGTCCCAACAATGTTGTTGTTACCGTCCATAATCTTAGCTCCTGTCTTACTGAAAGATACTTGATGACCTTGACCAGTTATAGAAGCTACTGAAAGTAGATTTCGTTTTATTTGTGGAACATATAGCACATTTGAAATCTTTCTGATATCGCCATTAGAGTTAATGAAAGAAACCGTACCTTCGCCCTCTGCAGGACATCTTGCATTGTTTCCTACCTTTACTGTGATGGGTTCCTTTAGAGGCTGTAAGGAACTGTAAAGGTCTTTTCTACTCGTCATGTGACGAGATGCACCGCTGTCCAACACCCATGAGTCATCTGTTCCTGAATCTTCAGCCGAGGAGCACACCTTCTCTATCGTAACAAATAACTCAAGCTCTATTTCTGCTGTGTTGGCAGACTCCTTGCCCTTGCCACCTTTTGAAGAGCCACTCTTCTCTTCTGCCTTCTTGATGCGACAGTCTTGGATTCTGTGTCCCTTCTTTTTGCAGTGGAAACACTCGCCCTTGAACTTCTTTTTGTCGTTCTTCTTTTTGTCTCCATCTTTTGAAGAGTCTGTTTTGCCTCCTTTGGCATTTGCTGTGAATGCAGCATCTCCTTTGCTACGACCACTCCTTGCCTTGAGCTACAACTCCTCCTCCATGAGTAAGGCACTGAATTCTTCAAAAGTTAGTGGTTGAGGTCTGATTTGAGTGTTAAGAGCAGTTACCAGACCATCAAACTTAGGTGGACAAATTCGAAGACAACGTCGAGCTAGCTCTTCACTTGACTTTTGAACACCTGCTCCCGCCATTTGATCTCGTAGATTCTTTATGCGAGTGATAAACACCTCTGCAGTCTCCCCATCAGCAAACCGTTCTGCTGCAAGCTGATTCTCCAAGTTCTGAATCCGTGTCTGATTACGAGTTTCATATTGATTTCTCAATATGTTCCATGCTTCACATGCCTTCGTAGTATGCTGAATGAGAGTCAGAACACTATCAGAAGTACTTGTAACAAGAGCACAGAGTGCATCTGCATTTCTACGTTTCCAAGCACGTAGAAGATCAGCATCAGGAGGAATCATTCGACCAGGAGTATTTGGATCAGGTCTTTCTTGGGGCTCATGATCAGTCCCAAGAACAGTCTCCAAAAGCTCATATGAATCAAGAATAGAAGTGATTTTGAACTTCCACAGGGTGTAGTTCGTACCATCAAGTTTACCTTCTGTGAAGGATGGTGGCCGTATCCGCAATGTTGGGATGATCGGCATCATTGCTGCTCCTGCTTGTGCGCCACCTACTCCTGTTGATGAACCACCTTGGCCCCCAGTCATAGATGATGACGCACCACTTGACATCTTCTCTCTTTTGTTGTTCAGAACTCTGCAACCTCTGCGTTTCTGCTTCTGCACCACTCAGAGCCTCTTGAGCTCTGATACCATGTAAGAAAATAACAGCACAGCAGAATAGACCTGTAGACAGAGTTGAGAGAAAAACGCAGACAAAGATAGACGCAGACTGAGAGGTAGAGAACTCAAATTCTCAGATTGCAAAGCATAATGCAGTTACAATGATGGTGCTCTCCACCCGTGCGCTCCCACTGTGGAGCTTAGATGGCGATCTAGACAGACTCTAGATGAAGGGCTTACTAGTGCGCAATGCTATGTAAAGCTCAACCTGGGCTGTGCTTATATAGATTTTACAAGGCGGTTCGGTATAGATAAACGTAGTCGGGAGATACAAATTAGTCGGTAAAATATATGATCCGACAATATCTCCACGACCAGAAGTCCTACCGTCTCGGCCCTACGGGCCGGGGGGATAGGCCCCCCGGACCCCGCAGAAGGGGGCAAGCCCCCCTCTGCACTCCCCCCATTAAGGTTCTATGGGGAAACCGCGCGACGCCACAGGGCCTTTATTTTCACCTTAAATGATAACCCAATGGCCTGGAAGTTTATGCCCTACCTAACCTGACGGCTAGGCTCACAAAGATCATCTATAACCATCAACGGTCACACATAGACCTCATCTAACTTGGAAGTTAGGGTTCCACAAATGTCCGGGCTCTCATAATGGCTTCTCCTCATAATGGGGGCCTTACAACTTAGAGCACCATGGATCATTTGTGGTCACATGAGGGTGGAGTATTGAGCATATCTAACAAGAGCTTAGTTCTTGGATTACCAAGTCTCTACAATCAAAATATTTAGAACTTTTGTGAAGCTTGTCAATTGGGTAAGTAGACTAGGTTATCTTTCAAGAAGACAATTATGTGAGCCATCAGCCACTTGACCTAGTTCTTACTAATGTTTGGCAGGAAACAAACAAGAACTCAACTAGAGGTTATAGATTCCTCAAGACTTGCATTAATTATTGTAAAAGGATGTCTTGGCTTTACTATGAGGCATAAGCAAGATGCCTTTAATTACTTCCAAAATTTCAAAGCTATTGTAGAGAAGGAAAGTAATAGGTATATCAAATAGTTAAGGTAAGATGGAGGGGAAGAATACTTCTCCCATGAATTCTCTTATTTCTTGGAGTCAAATGGCATGAAGAGACAAATCAGTTGCATATATACACCACAAGAAAATGGCTCTACAAAAATGAAGAATAGGTACATTGCAAAGTGTGTTAGATCCATGATGAAGGAGATGGGGATGCTCAGTGGCTATTGGGTTGATGTGGCAAGCACTTGAATATACATCATGAATAGAGCACCAACATCTAGTATACATGCTTCAAAACCCTATGAAGCTTGTTTCAATAGGAAACCATATGTATTACACTTCTAAGTGAGTTAATGAGCAAACTTAGTGATAGATTAGAGAGATGTGTATTTATAGGGTATGGAGGTGAGAAAAAAGGTATGATATTTGCCACATTTCTCAAAATCTTGTGACTTAGTGCTCTTGTTCCTTGAGCCAACTTTGAATTGAAAAATTCTTATAAGTTGATATCATGTTTATGAGGTTGGAATTGAAACTTCACTTTAATCAGTTGTAAGATGCGATGAAGGAATATCATCTTATGATTATATGCATTAGAGGCTCTTGAATTCAGAAAGGTTCCGAATATTTAAAGTTATGAAATAATGGACTTGCTTTCTCTTTACCACTCTCAAGCATGATTATGGCCATATTTGAAATGTACTCTATAACTCATTTACCTCTCCTTTCACGAACATCATGACAATGTGCAGCCAATGGCACCAACAATGACCTCGGTGACTCAGATGACAAGGTATGCCGAGGTTACTTCCTTGTTCACCACCTTAATCAAAAGCCTTGGGTAGGCCGAGGGGGGGGGGGTGTTCTTGCTTTTCTCACACAAAATGAACAAAGTTTTTGCCTTAGAGTGCAATGATAGCAGTGAAGTATTTCATTGGAGATGCATGATGGTGGACTCGTCTTGTCAAGAATTCCATGCTGACATTCTTTCAATAGAAAACCAAACTCTAGTGCCAGATAGTACTCCACACAGGAGGTTTTGAATACAAAACAAACACACAACACACTAACCACAAACGTATATTTCTTAGGTCGCACAAATGCGTTCAAACTTCCAGTCTATGGCTAACCAAGCCACTATATATTCAGTTCAAGAACATATACAAAAGTGTTCCGTGGACATTTTGCCTTTCACATGGGCACTAATGGTAACACGAAGTTCAATTGATGCATGAACACATAGATACACATGCAAAAGGATCACTTCTTGAAAGATCCAACAAGAAAATTGACCTCTCTAGCTGTTTTTATATTTTTCTAGATGGTTTGGCAGTTTTCAAACTGTCTGAGGCATCATTAAGGATTTGATCCTAGACGACCTTTGGGGCATCTATAGAGTTCTAGAAATCATTGAAATTTGATATGTGAATTCTACTTAAGATTTTCAAGCTCAAGGAATCTTGGGCATGTACAAAATGAATCAAAGGATTACAAACTTTAAGGTTTATGCTACAATGGTAGTGATAAAAGTCAATATTTGAATTCCTCTTTACATTATATACCCACTTGTTTGCAATGCTCTTCACATCCATCTTCCTTGGCACTAATTTGCAAGTGCGATTTTCTTCCAAAGCCTTGATCTCCTCCTTCTTATCGTCTTGCAATTCCCTACATTTACTAGCTTCTTCAAAACATGCTGGTTCTTCATAATGTTTACTTATATATGCATAGTTTCTATCCATGAATGAATTATAGGTGAGTCTTTCAATTGGATACCTTACCCTATCAGATCTTCTTATCTCACCATTCCATTGATTGAGAATTTTATTTTGGACCTTTTGAGATCTCTCCTTTCTTTCCATGATAGTCTACGTTGAGCTCAATCAATAAGTATTCTTCTCTCTTTGTGATTTTAGCTTTTCCCTTGCTCCTTTCATCAATAGCTTGGATTAATGTAGACTTTCTCCATTCCATGATGATTTTTTACTCGAACCCTTTAGTCCACTAAGGACTATGCTTTCTTGTTCTTCACTTAACGTTTTCCTGTCTTTGTCTTAATTTTTCGACATAAATACATTCGAAGCATACCAAGGCAAAAGCTCATTAAGTCTTTTGTTTTATTCATTGTGAATTTGAATGGTGACTCCAATGTGGCACTAGAGCATTATCTCATAACGGGAATGAGATCATACCTCAAAAGAAATTCGAGTTATTTTGGGAAGTTTTCAAAGATTCATGACTTATGTGAATGTCTTCTATGAGCAAATTCTAAACATTATTTGGCAAGGTTTCATGATAAACAGCGAATTCAAAATCGTGAATACATACACATACCAAAACAATGGATATATACACAAACCTACTAAAATAATTCAAAATAAAATAGACACTTTTAAGCATGAAATATTTACATAAGATGGCAGAGATTTCAAGACAAATGAGTTAGAAACAAATCTGGAATTATGTGTGCCCACCAGAAGCCTTGATGGAACGCTGAGCAGACAAGCGAATAGGAAACGCGAATCTCCTCTAGAGAGCTCATGTCTTCACTTCACAAAACTTCAATGTATCGTCCTCCCTTACGGAAATTGTCAAAAATAATTTTGCAATAATGTTTCCAACTCTTGCATTTAGGAGACCTAAGGTTTTTAGTGCTAATGCTCCAAAGAGCCTCCTCTAGACAAGCTTCACCAGTAGATATCAACCTTTTCATTGCCAAATGTTTGATTCTCACTAATAGATTCAATTGCGACGCTGGAAGCGAATCGGGCCAAGAAGTGTCTTTCCCACCTGCTTCCCCTTCTTTGTCTTCTAATACTCCATAAATTTCAGAATGTACTCTTTTGAAGATAGCTTTCAGCTGACACAAAAGTTGAAACATCCACAAAATTATTGTCTGAAGGTAAATCTGGTCCTCAAACTCCGGTAAAAGCTTTTCCTCCTACGATCGATTGACACAAAAGTTTTCTGTCCTAAAAGAATATGTCAAGTGTCGCAATCCCATTTAGGTCCTAAACAAACTGTATAAGAGCATGATTTATTGTCTGGAGCTTCATCTTCAGCTTCCGCAACAGCAAGCACTGAAGCTTGAGTGTAAAACCCCGAAGACTGTGCTTGATCTCCTCAAACTGACAATGATCCTGACCCGTCCTTAGCTTGCAGATGTGTCTCCGAGAAATACAGCCAATGCTTTGACATCCACATTGCTCTCAAACTGTGTCTACGTGGACATCAATGGTCTAGTTCCTGACATCTTGTATGTAGCAAAATTGTAACATCACCTCCCTATAGCACCACTTGTAGTGTGTATCAATCAGTTATATTTTTTATTGTCTACACCTCTTGCTAGTGTCAGAATGTTCACTCTTCATATCTGTAATAGAGAAATCCCTTATATAGCTATTCGAATCAGGGTCTATCGGAAAATGCCCTCTGTTATGTCGCTTTTTTTTGTAAACGCCTACAATCTGTTTGTGGCAAGCTTTGAATCTGACCGTATAATCTCAATCGTCGAAGTTTCCTTACGCTTATTAATAAGCTTCCTTTTTAAGCAGAACGTTAAAGCTAAACTTGCGTATATCGATTCCATCATGCATGAATTTTTTATTATACCATCTTACCTCTAGTCCCTAGTCTTTTTACGATGCGAAGAGGGAAACATCCATAGTGTTGAAGCTATTAGTTGCAATGTTCCGACGGAAAGTTAACTTGTCCACTCTGTGATCCCTTTGTGTTTGTAGATATGGAAGTCATTCTCATGCAGCATTAGCATGGCACACACATTTGCCTACAAAAGCGTGCTTATGCACACACTTTCACACGTATGTAGCCCTAGAAGGCACACACGTAGCTTCATGCACTTTCCCGCATTTTTTATTTTTCATGCAGACACAAACAAGCAGAGAAGCAATCAATGCAAATAGAAAAGTCTACTCATGATCCTACAACAAGCAAGACATAAATAAATATACAGCCAAAGATACATTCTAGGAGATACATCAACATAATCTTGCTTATTGACTGCTTTCTTTTTTATTTCCAGGCCTTCAGCTTTTGATCATAAAGATTTCTAATGCCTATGGACTTCTACATCTTTTAGATGCCAACCTTTATCTTGGATTTTAAATTGGTGCTTCGTATTTAATTTTTTATCCTGAATTCAAATACTGACCACATCGAGTCCCTCTGAACTTGTGCATCCTTTGGATGTGTCAACATGCATACATATCAATAAACACAAATGAGCATCAAAGACTCATAGGTGGATGTAAATCAACTTGAAGAGAAGTCTAGCTAGACACATGCATTTTTCCTAAAAGTATATTAGACTTGGCACAAACTAATAAAATAAAGTAGATGCAAGCATTGCATTTAACCTACCATGTTAGAATCAATATAATGAGACTAGCATTCATATGAATGAATTGTAAGCTTCATACGTCTTTGATTCACTCAACCTGTTCAGATCTAATAGCTCATCCCAAGCGCATGCATATACTAATCCCTACTAACTTGTTTCATGGAATTGCAATCCAATTTCCCCATTGATCTTTCACCATCCAAACCCCCATTAGATCTTTTTCTTATTTATCTTTTACTTTATTTTCCCTTTCTCTTTGGACTTCATCTAAGCTTAACCTTTTTGCTTTTATTTTTATTTACTTATTTATTCTTTTATTTGCACATATCAGCGTATGTCAGAATTGGGTGCAACTCATGGACCTCTCCACCTAGCCAGGTTTATCCCACTTATCTATCGACTTGACATCGCGCACGATGCACACCAAGCCCATACAAAATCAATGTAAGCTCATGGCGTTGCCCACTTGGGTAGAGTGAATCAAACCGCCGATCCACCCATATAGACACATGGTAACATAGAGGTCAGGCCATACAATGAAACTAGTGTCCTTTTGTGGCCTTGATCACCCGACGAATGTAGTGCCACCAACCTACTAGCCCATCACACTGCATTGACAATACATACACGTATAGATATAGCTCATGGGTATATGAAGCGTATCTAAATCTTGATCTCTTTGGAGGTAGAATCACATGAGTGATCATAAGTAAAAATCAAAGAATCCCATTCATAAAGCATTCACTATAAACAAGTACTCATTTGAAGTCTTTTCTTAACCTCCCCATGTCTTTGTCTCGAAAACTCTAGTCTACTTCCCAATTCTACTTATTTAATCATGGTGTTTCATGAATTGCATGCAATCATAATAATTATAAATCAACCTGAATCTACTTAATATATATATATATATATATATATATATATATATATATATATATATATATATATATATATATATATATATATATATATATATATATATATATATGCATATACATATATGTGTGTATGTGTGTGTGATTGTGCGTGTGTGTACATCATAACCTAAACAAATGCCATATCTTCGAAAATGGTGCATAGTACAAGACACAATTCTATGAACCATAATGTGTCTTGAATTAATGATTTTCGTTACATCAATGACATTAATACCTCTCCATAACTCTTGGAGATCTTCAATGAGAGGAGTAAGATAATAGTGAGATATTAATGCATTCATGTCTTTAACTTTGCTTTCTCTTGGGATTAAAAGTGAAAGGGTCAAATGTTCTTGTTTAGTGCTAAGGTATGGCGGAAGATTGTAGCTGCTAACTATCACTAGCCATGTTCATCATTTAATAGATTTCATCAAAAATAGATAGAAAATCTAATGAAACATGTAACTTTAGAGTGCATCGCTCTTGTGAAAATCATCCCATCTAGAATCAATATGTTGAAAAGTTGTAATATCTGCTGGAATTTGCATTACTCTATCATTACTTTTATGATCAAATCCTCATGTCTAAAGATTTGAAAATTGAGGGCTTCCAAAAATCTGTTTCATTTGTGGAGCTAATGGAAAATGTCTCAATAACATTTTTGGAATTTTACCTTGTTTGTCGTGATATCGAAGATATTGATATTTTATACATGTCAAAGAGTCTATATATTTATCTTGATATAAAACACAAACATTACTACATGCATGTATACAATGATAATCTATACTAAGATTGTTGATTATATTCTTCATTTCATCATGTGATGTAGGAAGAATATTGTTGCATGTCAAAACATTTTCAAATCCTAACCTCCAAGTTCATGAAAGAAAACTATTATGAATTAAACTACATATATATATATATATATATACATATACATGTACATATACATATACATATACATATACACACACACATATATATATATGTGTGTGTGTGTGTATGTGTATGTATGTATGTGTGTGTGTATGTGTGTGGATTTGTATGTATGTATGTAAGCATAGTCCACATACAGGTATGCATAAATATATACATACATGCATACATATAATCATCAACATATACATGTGTCTCTTTTGTACACGATGAGACAACTTCTTTGGTGATGCATGGAAATTCAGTGCATGTAAATATTTCTTAACATTTTATTCATGGCGATGAATAATCAAGCTTATTCCTATCTTGATTACCAGGAGAATCTCTGCATTGTTCTCTTCCTATTGAAGATTCTATCACTTTGTTTAACGAATATTGTTTGTCAGTGTGCGCACATCAGTATTCTCTTGTCATATAAAATGATGATAAATCAACACTTTACGAATCTCATATTTCCTACTACTCCGCGCCAACGTTTTGAATGTTTATCACAGTAAAGGCATTTCATCCTGCACATGTATATTAAAATGTTACTAGAAGTAATCTTGAGGCTACATAAAGCCAACGTCATGCCTATATATGTTTACATTTTTTGCAGTTTCTATACATTGAGCTCGTGCACACTTCAGTGTTCAGCTGGCGAGCTGCCCTTTCAGTAGCCTCCTTGCACGTGAGCAGAAGCAAACAAGGGGACAAAGAGCTGTAGCAGATTAAGGACTTTCATAGAAAGCCGTATTTTATATTTCATTTTTTATTCTGGCAGTGTCAGATAAAGAAGATCTTAATCTGCGAGGGAACGAACAAAAAGGATTCCACAGAGAGTTGCTCGTATTCTGTGTATTGCTTCAATGTCTCTGTTAGTCAATGGAGCATGTGACATTGCTTGCTTTCGGCAAGAACTTGCTGATTCGCTTTCGAGCATCTCGAACGACGTGGGGAGATGTCAATATACAAGCTCCGTGAGCTTATGTCGTTCTATACAGACAATGGCACAGGGTGCACGCAGAACGGTATGTGTCTTAATGAGTCATGACTGAATCTTCGGCTTTGGCGTTTGAACTCTATACGCCGGAGCACTCTTTCGAATTTACTTGTAACATTCTCCATTAATATTCATTGTCTTCCCCCCCCCCCCCTCTCTCTCTCTCTGCCTGACAATAGCTTCGAGGCTGACGCCAGTGACGCACCTTCTTGGAAACTCAATATCTGGGTCTTCCAAAATAAAGTATTCATTTTCACTTACACTGATTCTCACAACACCTCAGTCAGTCGAGCTTGTCGACAACACTACTACTAGCCATCTGCCATGCTACAACTTATTAGCACGCACACGTATGATATGGACGAAAAGATAGAATCGTAGTCCGCAACAGTGCGACTGACACCAAATCCAGCTCAGCTGTTAGCCAATATTATAAAATACATTGTATCTGCAATTAGTGTTAGTGCGTTGCATGTGCTGCCATGTTTTGGAAAGAAGCATCGCTTGCCATGATCATTTGAATAAGATCTGGTAGGACCAGGAAAAAAGCCACATCTCACACAGATCGAGAGCGAAAAGAGAGAACGCTGAAGAAGAGAGTCTAATAGACGGACAAGCAAACAGAATCGATGGTATATAATATTATGCGAGTCGAGAGACATCATTAATTTTTATATATTTGTTCAACGGGAGTACGGAGTTCTGAACCTAAGAAAACTACCCCAGTTAGCACCTCCATATTGACTTTTGTTTTCAGAACAATTAAAGTCACATAGCTGAATGTAGATATTGAGTATGTAAATCTTGCGTCTCCCAATCGCCAAACATCGTCGAATTCAAGGAAAGGTCGGACTTCAACGATTCGCAATGGCATTTTTCTACTTCCGTATCATCGCTCACTAAATATTCTTATATGTTCTTTCATATAGTATTCAGTAGATTAGGGAACATTGGATTTCTCTAATTTAAGTTCGAAAAATTGTTACTCGAAGAGTCCATGATATATTAGAGACGACCGATAGTAAAGATTAGAATTCCAACTCGGTTATCGATATACGAGGCATTTCATCTATAATACTAGATCCGCTAGATTTAAATACGAAGTTTACAATATGAAATAGTCATGATGAGTGTATCGAGAAAGATTACTGTTTCCTTGAAGGTAGTATGACTTCGTGTTGTCTCCCGTTTAGATATGCAAACGGCTAGTTTTTAATAAAGCATACGTCTTTCAAGGATTGCAAATGAAGGTGCATCGTGAAACGAAATTTTGCTTCTAAATGTCTGAGTTTGCAGTTTTGCGGGTCCCTTTTTTCAATCTGATCCACTTCCTTTGAAGGACAAAGGAAGACAGTTTAAATTATCAAACTTAATTCCTGGGCGTGCTAGTTGGGTTGGCTGGGCCTGTTGCCTTTTGAGGTGATGGGCCTGTTGCCTTTTGAGGTGATGGTGAGGGTTCAATCCCTACAGAACAGTGTGGCTTCCGGCAGTCTAACCCTTGCTTTGTGGGATATGGAGGGTCCCATAGATACTATGCCCATTCACTTGTACAGTTGCAATTTCAAAGTTAAAGTCCGAGGGAGTAGGCTTCGACTGAGCCTCCATTTTAGAAAAATAAAAACTGGAAAAAATGATAGATTCTGTTATAACTCTTACGCATAACAAACGAGGCATGGAAATCATGCTTTTTAGTGCATATACTAAATCCTGACACAAATTTTGCACAAAAATCATTAATATAGTTTTCAATTCATAACTTTTGAATCGGTAATCGATTCAATGATTCTTATAACTAGACATATAATGAATTCTACTTGTTAGTCATATTGTGGTTTTGCGGGGATTAACATACGCTCTCATTAA